>BQNB010085755.1:0-28380 GCA_026074375.1 Tanacetum coccineum
AAAAGAATAAGCCTGCTGAGTCTTAAGAGATTGAAATAGAACAAATTGAGAAAGATACTATAGGAAAGAGGAAGAAATCTCTTCCTAGAAAAAGAACAAGAACTTCTACAAAGAAACAAAAGGTGGAACTAGATGATGAGAAAGAAGAACTTAAAGGTTATTTAAACATAGTTCCAAGAGAAGATGTTCCTGTAGATGTTGATTTTCTCTCTACAAAGTTTCCAATTGTGGATTGGAAAACTTACACTTTGTCAAAAAACTTCATGTATTACAAAATCATCAAAGGAGATGGAAGCTCAAAGAACTACAAGATTCTGAGTGATATGTTATATGATTTTGATAGACAAGATGTAGTGGAGTTATACAGGCTGGTCAAAGAAAGGTATAGTTCCTCAAAACCAGAAGGATATGATTTAATGCTGTGGGGAGACTTGCATACACTTTTTGAGCCTGACGAGGAGAGTGAAATATGGATGAATCAGAATGAGTATAATCTGATAAGTTGGAGTTTATGTGATTTCTGTGGAGTTCACATTCTGCTGATGCAAAATGGAATTGCCATACATATGCTTACAGAAAAGAAGTATCCTCTAAGTCAAGAAATGATATCAAAGATGCTGAGTAAGAGATTGGAGGTTGATCAAGAAAGCACACAAGCATATGAACTACTGAAGTTCATCAGATCACAAGTGAAGAAGTAGATAAGTGTTTGAAAGAATCATCATCAGAAGACAAGAAGATTTAATCTAGAAGAAACTTGATGATTTGGAGGTAAATCACAAGTTTAGGGGAGGATTGTTGGGAATAAATCTTCATCAAGAGTTAATACTGCCAAGGTATAACTAACAGTACTAATGGAGTTAGTACTGCCAGTACAAACTTAGTACTGCCAGTGTTAGTTAATACTGCTAGAAGAAAAGTTAATACTGCTGATGGTTAATGCTGCTGACTTGGAGATAAGGATGCAAAGAGATAAATATGGAATGTATATCTTATATATTTTAGGAAGATTCGTATATGATTATAATTGTAATTGATCCTAAAAGTTCGGTAGTTATCTTGTAAAGGACTCCTTGTGGTGTATAAAAGGAGATCCTAGGTTAAGGTTTTATATATACTTAAGAGAGAAATATACATCTTAGAGAAAGAACATATAGCTTCAAGGTTGTAACCCTAGTACTAAGCAAGAGTACTCGTATTATTGTTCTAATAATATTGAAGCATTTTGTGTTTTATTCATTGTTCATTATTTAGTACTGTTTCATTGATTAATACTTCTAGAGTATCAAGGTGTAGATTCCGCATACACTTTGATATACAAACAAAGTCTCAACCATTGTTATTTTGGATTCATCCAAGGTAACATACACTTTACAAGGTAAATAATAGATCAAGGCTTGGGATCAACAACTCTTGTGGCCAGTTTAGTTTATCTTACAGTTACATGATTCTGAAAATTCCTTACTATATATATAAATATATGTAAATATAATAAGTATTTCCAAAATATCAATTAATAAGAGAGAGTAAGTATTCCAAGAGGGTTCTAGAAGATTACTTTTATCCAAAGTAAAATCCAAAACCTTCCCGGGTCGTTTCCCGACGAGGCGTGAATTGAAAATCGAGGTTAAGTTTGTGATCGCGTGATTGAATGATTCAATAACTTTTTTGATTTGGGAATTCTATTTCTACTAATAAAAATGCAAAAACAAACAAACGCAAGTAAACAATTAAAGCAATTACAGATCGAACCTAAAAACATTAACGGGAATTAAAAACGCGACTCTAAAACCTAAATTATCAAATTTAAACCCTACAAAAGAAAATTTAATTTTAAAGGTCTTAAATGATAAAAGAAAATTTTAAAAAAAAGAATTATATTTTTTTGACTTTTATTTTATTTATTATGAATTAAAAACTAATTTAACCTAAAAATATTATTAAAAATATTAAACTAAATTGGAAAATTCTAAAAAATTCATGAAAATTGCTTTGAACAATTTTAAGCCTAGGAAAAATAAAATGGTTCACACAGCTTATTGGAATAAGCTGTTAAAAAGCAAAATAGGGCTGAAAGGCTTAACAGCTAAAAAGGGTATAAAAGAAAAATGAGGTGAAGTTATAATGAAAAAGTCCCAAGGGCAAGTTGGCAGTGTGTGGTGGTGTTAAGGTGTTGGGTGTGTGAAGGGAGAGGTCACATGTTCGACCCTTGTGACCTTTCTTTTTATTAAGATTTTTTTGATTTTCTTTTTGAAAAAGCTAAAAAGCTAAGAAAAATAAGCAACTTTAATAAATACACTTTTTTTAGAACTTAAAAATAAGCCAGAAATAAACTAAAGAAAAAGGGGCAGAATGCTAAAACTTAACTAAATAAACAAAAGCTAAAACTGTTTGGAGCTTTTTGAACACAATAAGCTAAAATAAACTAAGACCTAAACCTAATAAGCAATGAACACATAAAATAAGCAAAACAACTAAGCTAAAAATCATCTAAAAGATACAAAGACAACAGACATAAAAATCAGTTTTAAAAGACTTTTTACCAACTTTTAAGCTACATTTTAGACTAATAAGCACTTAGGAAAAAGCTAAAAGTGAAAAACAGATTAAGACTTATACCTAAACTACACTAATAAGCTGGAAATAAGCTAATAAGATTAGGCATAAGCAGTAAAAATCAAACTGAAAAGGCAGCCTATACTACTTTTGGATCTGCAAAAAAAAAAAATTTAAAAAAAGGTTTTCAAAAGCTTAATCATGCTAAACTGATTTTAATGAAAAATGCTTAAAACTGTTTTGTCAAAGGCAATGAGTTAATGACAGGCTCAAATATGACTCAAGTGATGCAAGCTTTGAACATTTAAACCAAGCCTCTACTAAACTTTTTAAAAATTAAACAGTTAGACAGTTTATTAGAAATGCAGACTTAAAAACTCAATACAAAATCCGTAAAAACTTGACACGTCTCTTTCAAACTTTAATAAAACTTCAAAAACCATTAATCTTGGACAGAATGAATCTAAATCAAAGGATGAAATCAATCCAATAGTAGAAACATGAGTTTCTACTTTCCAATCCAAACACCCCTTTAAATTCTTAAGAATCATTTAAAACTTAAAACAGATTATGAAAAGACTTAAAACATGATAACAGATTAATAACTAAACTAATTAAGGACATATAAGAACATTAAAAAAAATAATATCTAAATAAGCTGAAACCAAATAAGCATTTTAACACTTTAAAGACAGAATATCACAAAAACTTACAAAAAAGCTACTTTTTAAACCTAATTAAATGCAACCATTCTTAACCATCCAAAGACAGAATAAGCAAAATTAAGCAGAGAATAAGCACCATTAAGCAGTAATAGAAATTAAGCTACAAATGAAAATGAGAGCGTACCTTAGACCTATGCTTAAACAAGGACCAAAATTGCTCTTAGAGCTATTCTACAAGCTCCAGCGCATGTTCATGAGCTGGTATTAGTCCAATAAGCCCATCCTTTTCTGGCTTATCATCCAATAAGCTGAGGTAATTTACTTGTGATTAAATGAAACAGTAAAAGCTTAGATAAGATTTTGAGAAAGCCTATCTAAGAAACACTAGATTATAAGAGCTTATTTAAATGACTTTAAAACAATATTAAGCTGAATTGCATTAGAATTAAACAGATTAAAGATTTACTTAAAACTGAAAATTTCATTAATATTAAAAAGTTACAAAGCTTGAAATTAAAATACAATTAAATGGAAATTAAGCAGTAAAGATAAGCATAAACCTACACTACTCCTACACCACATTAAACTACTCCCTATCTACAATGAAAATCGAATCCTATTTATATAAAAAACTTGTGCACAGGGTGTGCTAGTTGTGTTTCTTGTGTGAGGAGGAATGAACCCTCCATTGATTTGATGTGATGTATTCTTAACCAATGAAAAACCATGGGATTGCCAGCGTGTAGATCTTGTTTTTGCAGCTTCTGGGATGTAGGGTTGAGCTTGAGGGTAAAGGTCGAGGTTTGATTTTGTTTTGTCATGGTGCAGGGTAAAAATGAAGGTGGGGGGTGAATAGTAAAAGGGTTTTGGCGAGTGTTTGGTTTATAAAAGGTAAACGGGTATTAGGGGTTAAGGGACTAGTGGTGTAGAGGTAAAAAGGTTATAAGGGCTAATTTTGTTAGTCCTAAAGGACTAACAGTGTTAGTCCTTGAGGACTAACTGTGTAAAGGGTTAATGGTGTAATGGGCTAACGGTGGTTAAGTGGGTTTGGGCCTAGGTTAATAGGTTTTGGGCCAGATTTAAAATAAATGGATTTGGGCTTTTCATAAAGGCTTAAAAGCTTAAAGCTTATAATTAATGATTAATGGGCTGACTCGACCCATTAACTTGGGTGTGGGTTAGCCCATTTAAGATGCACACGTCTTTGGCTTCGATTATGACTTTGACTTTGACTTTTCACGCTCTTTTCATTCCCGTGCTCGGTTTTGGCTTCGTTTTTGTCCTTTAGTGAATATTCGTTACCTGCACAGTATACAAACCAAAACAAACATATATTTGACATTTTATGTCCGTTTTTGGTCATTTAGGCTTGTTTTTATAGGTAAAAGGTATGTTAATTATACACATACCAAAATCCCCCATACTAAGATATTGTCATGTCCTCACGCAATGCCATAAGTAAACACTTTAGAAAACTAAGAATCTCAATCCCCTCGACTAATTACCTCGAAAAGTAGCTAAGTGTTCATCAAAGGGAATTAAAGACTCATTAGTTTTGAAAAGCCCCGTTTTGACCACCACACATATTTTTGTATTTTTCCTTTTTCTCATTTTTTTACTTTTCTTTTTAACCAACTAACTAGAATGTTTGGTCTTTCATTATTTTCATAACTTTTAGGGTCACTGATTTCAAACTTTATGTATATATAAATAATAATACTACTTATATTAACCAAACCAAATCAAGTGACCCTTGAAAAGGTTTAAAGAAAGAAAATCAATGAAATCCGAGTAGTATATGATATTCCCGGGTCATTTTTCCCAACGAGGAGTGCAAATTTGAGAGTCGAGAGTCGGTTTGATATTTGATGTTTGAATATAACAAGATTTTGATTGGGTTTTCTAATTCTATGGGAAAAATAAGTAAGGCACACTAAAAACGAAAGTTATTAAAGCTAAAACCCTAAAAACAAAAAAAAACGATAATGGGACCAAATCCCGTTCTTTAAAAAACCAAATTCTACAAATTTAATCCTACGAAAGCAAATATAATTTTTAACAATCCTAAATGATAAAAGAAAATTTAAAAAAAATAATTATATTTTTTTGACTTTTATTTAATTTATTATGAATTAAAAACTGTTTTTATTTAAATTAAATATTAAAAATACTAAACTATTTATAAAAATGGTAAAAAAATTACAAAAAGTAGCTTGGATAGTGCTAAATCTAAAAAAAATAAAAGGGTTGAAACAACTTATCCAAATAAGCTGTTAATAAGCTAAAACGGCTATTAGCTTAAAAGGTCAAAACGAGGTTAAAAGAATAATAGGTGCAAGTCATAACGGAAAAGACCCAAGGGCGCCGTTGGTTGTGTGTGGCGTGTTAAATATGTTGGTTGAGGTGAGGTTGAGGTCAGGGGTTCGAGCCTTGCTCACCCCTGATTTCTCTCAACTCCCAACATATTTTTATTTGCTAAATTTTTTTGGGCACCTTTTTTATTACCCACGATATACGGATATTTCTTTTTAGAAATTTAAGTATATAAATTTGAACTAAGTCCTAAAATAAATTTTGTTTATTCGGACTATACTTCACCAAAATTGTTGATATTTTAAGTTTAATTTTTTGAAAAGAGCACGTTTTTTAGTCCGGTTAGATGCTCATGGAGAAAAGGCCATAATTACACTTATGAGCTCTTAAGATTTCCAACTATCATTGTTTAGCATCATAAACTCATAAATTAACTCTATCATTTCTCGTTCTTACAAAAATAAAAAGATCCTGAATGCTTAGTCGGGTTAAGGGACAAAGCTAGAGCTCAACACACTCGATCGAGTCAAAATTTATTCTTATTCTACCCAGCAGGAAAGTCAACATTGTGATAAAACACTTATTTTATTTTTGAAAATTTTTAAATTTTTTCATTTTTTTGGTATTTTGGTGGTAAAAACGGGATTACGTGAAAACAACGACTGCAGGCACAATCAAATCGATAGATCCCCCCATACTAGAATTGAACATTGTCCTCAATGTTTTAAGAAGGGTCTCTACGTAAATCTAAAGCCGTTTATTAAGTATGCTCAAAGATAAACGTTAGTCGATAAGATTTAGGATATTGGATTCCCATAATCATGCTAAGGATTGAAGCTCGAGTGAACGAAGGACAAAACCACGAGCACGAGAGGCTTCATAATCCGGGGCAATCCTGGACATACAACAAAAACCACAAAATACGAGAAAGGAAGAGGCGAGCCTCCTCACAACACACTTATTCATTACTACTATTATAATTATATTAGGATAAGCATGGGTTGCCACCCACGAAGCGCTTGTTTATTAAAGAGTCACTAAGCTTGACTCGATCCCCCATACTTGAGTTGGTCAAGGAGGATAGAAATGGAGAAACGGAACATCCAAGATAGGAATGTCCCCTCCAGAAATCATCATCGGGCTTTCAGAAATGATCTTTGAAGGATTAAAGCCCCGATGAGATAAGAGGTGAGGAGATTTTTCCTCATTTGAAGAAAGACTACCAGGATTGAAAACTTTTTCCTCATTTTCGGATGAAAATGGGAGCAAAGTGTCAAACACTGGAGAAAGAGGATCACGGATGAATGAGATAGAAAGTTCATTCGGTGATAGAAATCTCTTGGATTGGACTTCAATGAATATCCCTGGATCGAAAATCTTGTTTCTAGTTCCAGAAGGAAAAGAAACTACAAGATCGGAACCGAAGGAATCATCAGAAGGAGCGAAGTCCGAATCCAAATAAAGGGTGGGATGGGTGGGGAAGACATTAGGCACATGAACGTAAAGTTCTCTTGTTGGATTATCAAAAATATCCTCCACCACATCTATGGTGAAATTTTCTGAATCGAGCTCATTATCATAATAGAATGCTTCATAATCTGGAAGAGATAAATCAGAATGAGAAGTGGGATTGCCACTATTTTTCTCTTCCATATCAAAGCAGAAAATCTCAAATTCGGGTAAAGAATTATCAGAAGTGTCGGTCTCCTCCAAGAAAGAGTTAGGAAATGAGAAGGGAGACTTGAGTACAGAATCAGTAGATGGAGTGGGATTGTCCTTTAATGCTTCGATCTTAGCAATAAGAATATTGATACTCAGTAATTTCTTACAAAGAATATCGTCCTTGATTGTTAGAAGAATATCAGTATCAATCTTACATCTTCTGTGTCAAAATCCTTCACCTCCTCTAAGCTGACGAGCTCAGAATCGGGAGGTGATGCATCGACATAATCGATGTCCTCACTGTAAAGAGGATCGTCATCACTCGAAGCATAATCATCGTTGGGATCGAAGAAAATCTCATAATGATCTTTTAAAGCGTCAAAAGGGTAAGAATTTTCACAAAAAGGCACATCACACATACCGTCGAAAATACCCTCGGACTCACTTGGGATCGGGACAAGGTCCTCAACACTAGACTCTTTCTTTTCAGGAATAGTGTTAAGATGCTCGTCCCCCATACTTAGAGAGTTATCGGGTTCCACAGTCGGTAAGACGGGTGTGATTGCAATAGTATATTCCTCGTCATCATCTTCATCATCATTGTCGTAGAAGGCAGGACAATTCTAGTTCGGAGTATTAATATAATCTGCCAGCTCCTCACTTATAATTTGCAAATCTTTAAGAAGTTTACGAAGCAATTCTTATATATCCTCTGGTTGATGTTGCTTTTCTTTAAAATCATGCTTAATTTCAAAAAAATTATCCCAAGCTAGCAATAAAACCTTTGGCGTTTCTCTAAAAGATATACGATTAAACTTCTTTAAAAAGGTTTGTATAGATTTCATTAGGTTTTCTCTGGCTTGCACACTCGTTTCTTGAGGAGGTTGATGAATGACGGTATACTGCGGGGGTTGATATTGGTCAAAACCGAAAGAATTAGAATTATAGCAAAAATTAGGTTCATAGAAATTTTGGTTTAACGGTTGACACTGAAAAGTCTCATGAGTACCCCCGCAGTTTTCACAACAAAGATATTGTTGTGGGTAACTTTGAAAACTTTGTGGGAAATCATTATCAATGTCTTGATTGTAACACGGTTCCGGATTATAGATAAACGGAACTTGAGGTGGACAATCGTAACCATAATGAGCATTGTTTCCACAAAACACACAAGAATACGTCTGGGGTTGTGGTGGTGGGTTGAAAATATTTGGAGAATCAATGAAAGAATTTGGATTTGAATCATTAACGAATGATTTTTCAACCTCATAACAGCATAAAGCACAAACTTCATCCGTATAATTTCTTCTACACCGCTCACAAGTACATTGTCGCCAATATAGACCACCAAACGGACCTCCACACTTGAAACAACCACGTCGGTTGTATGACGACATTAGAATTAAACAAATAGAGGGATAAGAAGATTATTTTTAGATCTTTATGAAAAAAATATATAAAAGAAAAATATTTTTGGGACCGATAGTCAAAGGTGCGCGGTAGCTCTTTAGAAAACGCACAAAGAAGCGGAGGAGCGGGTAAGCGCGAAGCGTTTTAAAAACCTTCTCCTTTCGGGTCGAAGTTCGTCGGATCAACCCTCCTTATACCTCTCTTATAGTTTGTAATCTAAAGGTGAGCCGATTTCACAAGTGACACAACGGTTGTTTTTGTTGTTTTTCAATTTTTTTGGTATTGTTGATTACTTGAAAATATTCACAAATGAAAACGATAACTTCACGGGGAAGGGTTTTCAAACACTAATCTTCAAACGTAAACACAAGAATCGCACACACCTCCCCGGCAGCGGCGCCAAAAATTGATTTTGAAAATTCCTTATTATATATGTAAATATATGTTAATATAATAAGTATTCCCAAAATATCAATTAATAAGAGAGAGTAAGTATTCCAAGAGGGTTTTTAATATATAAATATATGTTAATATAATAAGTATTCCCAAAATATCAATTAATAAGAGAGAGTAAGTATTCCAAGAGGGTTTTAGAAGATTACTTTTATCCAAAGTAAAATCCAAAACCTTCCCGGGTCGTTTCCCGACGAGGAGTGAATTGAAAATCGAGGTTAAGTTTTTGATCGCGTGATTGAATGATTCAATGATTTTTTGATTTGGGAATTCTATTTCTACTAATAAAAATGCAAAAACAAACAAACGCAAGTAAACAATTAAAGCAATTAAAGATCGAACCTAAAAACGTTAACGAGAATTAAAAACGCGACTCTAAAACCTAAATTATCAAATTTAAACCCTACAAAAGCAAATTTAATTTTTAAAAGTCCTAAATGATAAAAGAAAATTTTTAAAAAAAGAATTATATTTTTTTGACTTTTATTTTATTTATTATGAATTAAAAACTAATTTAACCTAAAAATATTAAACTAAATTGGAAAATTCTGAAAAATTCATGAAAAATGCTTTGAACAATTTTAAGCCTGGGAAAAATAAAATGATTCACACAGCTTATTGGAATAAGCTGTTAAAAAGCAAAATAGGGCTGAAAGGCTTAATAGCTAAAAAGGGTTTAAAAGAAAAATGAGGTGAAGTTATAATGAAAAAGACCCAAGGGCGAGTTGGCAGTGTGTGGTGGTGTTAAGGTGTTGGGTGTGTGAAGGGAGAGGTCACAGGTTCGACCCTTGTGACCTTTCTTTTTATTAAACATTTTTTTTTGATTTTCTTTTTGAAAAAGCTAAAAAAACTAAGAAAAATAAGCAACTTTAATAAAGACACTTTGTTAGAACTTAAAAATTAGCCAAAAATAAGCTAAAGAAAAAAAGGGCAGAATGCTAAAACTTAACTAAATGAACAAAAGCTAAAACTGTTTGGAGCTTTTTGGACACAATAAGCTAAAAGAAAAGAAAATAAGCTAAAATAAACTAAGACCTAAACCTAATAAGCAATGAACACAGAAAATAAGCAAAACAACTAAGCTAAAAATCATCTAAAAGATACAAAGACAGCAGACCTAAAAATCAGTTTTAAAAGACTTTTTACCAACTTTTAAGCTAAATTTTAGACTAATAAGCACTTAGGAAAAAGCTAAAAGTGAAAAACAGATTAAGACTTATACCTAAACTACACTAATAAGCTGGAAATAAGCTAATAAGATTAGACATAAGCTGTAAAAAGCGAACTGAAAAGGCAGCCTATACAACTTTTGTTTGAACTATTCAAGATGAAAAGACACTTGCAGCATGGGATTAAAGACTCAAAAAATAATTTTGACATACTAAAAAAATGAAAACAGATTATGATTAGATTAACATGAGCTAAGAACAATCAACCTTAACTAAGATTTAACTAAATTCTAACCCCAATTAACCTACAAATATCGGCACTTAAGAGCCAATTCTAAAACTAACCGTAGAACCAAGGTTGTCATGATCGGATCGTAGGATCGTTTTCGGCTTTGAAAGATCGTAATCGTA
Source organism: Tanacetum coccineum (assembly GCA_026074375.1). Lineage (NCBI taxonomy): Eukaryota > Viridiplantae > Streptophyta > Magnoliopsida > Asterales > Asteraceae > Tanacetum > Tanacetum coccineum. The sequence goes on from BQNB010085755.1 coordinate 10,640, forward strand.
ATCGTAGGATCGGATCGGGATCATAAGATCCTATGAAAGCATATAGATTTTTGTATAAGATTAATTTTTTATCTTTCTATATGTTTTTATATAATATTTTATATAATGATCATTTACATATATCCCAAAAATACTTCAATATTTATATATTTTATCTAAACATTCTTTAATAGCATTTTACATCATGCATTGATAACTTGTGTTTTGGAGAAATATTTAATTTTTCAAGTTTTATTGGGTATATATGAAATTCCCCATTATATGATAAACGAATCTAAATGAATGATAAAAGAAAAAGTTATATGTTCAAGTACCGTGGTAATAGAACATTAGATATATTGTAATACATACTTGCACAAAGTTCATTCATGTTTCAATCGATAAATGAATGATTTGGATAAAAAAAGATACCATACGTGCACCTACTTCATGTTTCAATCGTTAAATGATTCTGGATAGAAAAGAAATATGAAACCGTCTTGATGAAAATTTATAAACCTTAGCCTAAATTACCAAAAGTCCAAAATAAGGCAATTCTACGATCCTACGCGATCCGATCCGATCTTACGATCCTATCTACGATCCTGAAACGATCCTACTTAAATTGCGATTTTGACAACCTTGCTTAAAACTGTTTTGACCCACAATTTCAAAAGAGGTAAAATTTAAACTTAATCACTCAAGACATGTTATTAATCATGCATCAAGAGCACAAAACTATGACCAAATGTACCTTTTATGAATTTCAAGTAAATAAGTTGTTTAGACAGCCTCTGGACTTGCAGACTTAAACATTTACTAAAACAACCATTAAAACTTAACTTTAACTAAGCTAAACTCATTAAAACTAATCCTAAGATCTAATTAAAGCTTAAACAAACTAACTAATTGACCATAAAGTACCTAAGAAGCCTTACCTAATGTTAAGGCTACTTGACCCAAACACTCCTTTAAATTTTGAAAATGCATTTTTAACTAAAAACAATTTATAACAAGCTTAGAACTAAATCAAATAAGTAATAACAAGACTAAATAAGCAATTTTAAAGAAGAATAAGCATAAAAAGCAGAGAATAAGCAAATGCATAAATAAGCTAAAAAAATGGAAAATGGAACATACCAATGACCTTTGCTCAAAACAAGGTCCAAATGCTCAAAAGAGCTTATCAACAAGCTCTAGCTTGTTGAAAACAAGCTAGTGAAACCCATAAGCCCTTACTTTTTTTAGCTATCATCCATAAGCTATTAAAAGAATTTTTATGTAAAAGGAGCTTAAAACAGGAGAATATGTTTAAGAGGGCTTTTGAGAAAGCTTAAAAAGGTTTTGCAGGTGTAAAATGAACTTATGGAAAGCTTGTAAAGTGACTTTTAAAGTAAATAAGCTAAATGTGCATTAAGAACTTAAAAGACAGATTTGTATAACAACTTAAATTTCATTAAAACATAAAAAAGTTTACAAGACTTTAAAAGTAAATTATAAAAATAAGCTGAAAATTAAGCTATTCTACTCCTAAAATTAAATTACACTAGATACTGGTACAATGAAAATAAAGCCTATTTATATAAAACAAGGTGCATGGTGTGTTTATTTTGTGAGAGGCTTCCACGCCATAAATCTGAGCCGTTTAATCCATTTTGTGCTTCTTCAACCTTCATCATCACCCTTGATTTGTTTTGTCTAATAAAACTCCATGGGATTGTCAGAGTTGCCTTGTCTTCATCTAGGGGTGAGGTTTGGGTTAAGGGGGTGTGATTTTGTTTTGTCGTGGTGCAGGCGAGAAGGAAAGTGACAGATGAATAGTAGGATTTGGGTTTTGGCAGGTAATGGTTAAGGGTACTGTTAGTTTAATTTGGTAACGGGGTTAGGGGTAAAAGGACTAAGGGTGAAAAGGTTTAAGCATTTCAGGGGCTAACTTTGTTAGTCCCTAAGGACTAGCAATGTTAGTCCTTAAGGACTAACTGTGTAAACAGTTTAAAGGGTTATGGCTAATGGTTGTTAACTATTGTTGGGCTTATTTTGGTTTTGGGCCAGATTTAAAATAAATAGATTTGGGCTTTTTCTAAAGGCTTAAAAGCTTAAAGCTTATAATTGATTATTAATGGGCTGACCCGACCCATTAACTTGGGTGCGGGTTGGCCCATTTAAAATGCACACGTCTTTGGCTTCGATTCTGACTCTGACTTTGACTTTGACTTTGGGCTTTTTGAAAAGACAAGAAGTTATTTTAAAAGCTAAAAACAGATAATAAAATGAGCTTAACTTCAAAAAGCAAATTGAAACAGATTAACTATGAACCATAATCTACTTGAATGCTGAAAATCAAAATTTAAGAGCACCTTTTACCTCCTGAAAATTTATGATGAAAAAGGCCTTTTGCTGTTTTTCTTACTGATGCAGTTGACACAAAGAGTGACCAAAAGATAAAACTATAAGTGCAGACCAAAGTAAACTATCCTAACTCTCTTAAGACATGAAACTAAAGGCAATTAAAACAAATTCTAATCCTAGAACTGAATTAAGCTGATTATGCTAATTAATTTTTTTTTTAGAACGGCAACTATTATAAAACCAGCTAGCAAGAAGCTAGAAAAAGAATTACAAAGAGATCAAATAGGGGTGTTGCAACCAACTATCCCAACTAAAAGTACAATTACATCTAGAAAGGCACCAAGTGAAAGAGCGCGAAACAATATCGTCAAAAATAACATCTTTACGAGGGGCTTTCGACGAGAAGAGCAACTGATTACGAAACATCCATACGCTCCATCAAGTTATATAAAGAACTCCTTCCAGCAAATCTTTAACTTTAGAGCTTAATCTGATGGAATTGAACCAATTAAGCCAATTAGCATATGAACCAAGGGGCGTCCATGATAGATTCCACCAGCGGCATACGAGCCTGACGATATCCGTAGCCAACCTGCAACTGAAGAACAAGTGCGAGGAATCTTCCTGAGCAGAGGAGCAAAGCGGACATAAATAATCAAAAACTAGGACACCACGATGTTGTAAATTGGATCGAGTAGGCAACCGATCCAGGAAAACCTTCCAAGCAAAAACATTTATTTTTATTGGAACATATTTAACCCATCGAGTAGCAGTAGGGGCTTTCGGCAAGAAACATTCATCAAGAAGAATGCGAACATCTTTGACCCGAAAAACACCTTCCCCATTTAAATCCCACACCCATCTATCCTCCATATTAGACAACAATGTCCCTTCAATATATGTTTGAAGAAGAGCTAATTGAGAAGATTCAACCCCTCCTCTAACAGAACGACGAAGAGAAGAGGTAACCGAGAATTGCAGTTTATCAGCCACCGTACAATCTTTATTAATCTCCAAAGCATAAATTCGTGGAAACATAACACGAAGTTGAGTGTCACCAATCCAAACTTCATTCCAAAATTGCGTGCGCCGTAACCATACCACACAAAAATGACAGTGAGAAATCATGTCCCACACCACGATCTTTAAGCAATGCACCTCCGAATAATGGATGTTCCAAGTCGAGTAACGAAACGGAGATTATTTTATAGAATTGAGGAGCCATGCATAGACATGATGTGAGACACCACAATGATTATCCCGTGATATGAATCTCCTAAACCTATTTGAAAAGGGAGAGCCTCCTATTTAAAGGCATAAACTTGAGACACTAAACCTACTATACTTCTTGCGACGCAGACCTTGGCCCATTTGTTCCTCGCTTTTTCCTCTAGTCGCATTGAACACCATGAAAATATTTCTACGTATGGACATCAATCGTTTGTAAAACGACTTTGGAACCTTATAGATGGACATGATTATAATAAGTGTGCCCAAGGAACCGACTTTAAAAGAGTAAGCCTTCCTCCAAACAGATAAAGTTTTTAAGTTTCCTATTAGATAGAAGAGCCTTAAGTTTACCATTAGTACGTCCATGCCTGAAGAGTCGAGCTATTACCTCCAAACCATCACCCCTAGTATTTTAAAAGGGGTTTTCATAGATCGAACACCAAAAATATAATAGCATGCAGCATTAACATCCTCTATTCGAATCCGAATCAAGAAGTGACTTTTTTAAGATTGATCGAGAGGCCGGACAACACAGAAAAACAATGAAGAATGTGAGTAATACCAGATAGATTAGAAAATAGACCACTCACCAATAAAGACTGCATCATCCGCATAAAAAGATGGGAAATATTAAGAGACGAACCAATTTTGATGCCTTAAAATCCATGCCTCGATGGCCATAGTAACGAAGATGAAGAGACTCATATTAGTTATAAAAGGTATGGGGCACAAAAGGATCTCCTTGCTTCAACCAAGAATGTAATTAGGGACATTCGGACGTTGGACTACCATTAAGGGAGGAACGAAGCCTATTCCGAGTGTAAACACCCGAATCCACGAGCACCATTTAGAAACCGAAACAAAGGTCGAAGCACATTCTTCTAAAAAATCCACCTTTTTCGAAATATAGTGCCTGGCAAAATCAACTTAAACACATGGTTGGTTGTTTCTTATGCTTGACCAAGCGCATAGTAATTCGTTTATGATAATCGGGCCACAAGAATTTGCCTATTAGGAAGAAATGCCGTTTGAACTTCGACTATAAGACACAGAGAATGATCGACGAAAGTGAGGGGCTAATATTTTGGTGACAACCTTGTTAAAAGACTCCCGATCAAAGATAATTGGACGAAACTCATTTACGAACTTTGGATCATGGTTTTCGGAAATGAGAGCAATGAAAGAGGAGTTACATCCTCTAGAAAATGAACTATGATCGAAAAACCATTCCACAGCAGCACAAAAATCAGATCCTAAAGTGTCCCAGAACTTTTGAAAAAACTCAAAAGTGAACCCGTCTGGTCTAGGAGATTTATTCTCTCCACAGCCCCACACAGCATTACGCACTTCATCTCTGGAGATCGGACTCTCCAACATGTCCAACTGATCAGAAGACAATCGATTAGGGAAGGTATAGTAAGTGTTACATCTGTTGGTAGCCGGGGCTCGAAAATACGATTAGCATAATGCATCGAAAATTCTTCTATGACACGTCAGGGATAATCCACACTTTCGCACATCAAACCATAACACCTTTAATAGCCAATTCGCTCGTTTACGATTAATGATTTCCATGAAAAATATTTGAGTTTTCATCGCCCTCAATAGCCTACTGAATCTTAGCGTTATTGCCATATAGTCACGAGCGTCGGAGACTTAATTTATTAGTATTTTTTTTAATAAATCTAACCGAGTCAGAGAATATCTCAATTTACGCCCCCTTGTATCAATAACTTTGTCAATATGGAACAGCTGGAACGGAAGATCCCACAGACGACCCAGTATTGATTATTTTTGCATTCCTTAAACCCATTAACGTATCTCCTTTTCAGGTTTTGTAATTTTCTTATTGAATCGAACCATCTTATTTTTTATAATCAAGATCATTATTTATTCCAAGTTTCAACTCCATTTCATCGAAGCCCTATAAACTAAACAAGAGTGGTAACCGAAAAGGGGAAGGCCCATATTCTGTGACAATTCCGAAGTAGATTGGTCATGATCTGAGAGGTGACTATATGATAAATCCCGAAAGATGAGGGATTAAAGAGAGTAACCATCCAACAAAAAAAAAAGATCTAATTTACTCATCTCTTTGCCGACTGAAGAGACCATTAAAAGAGTACCATTCCATTGGATTTCAACGTGCCGTGTTTGATATAAACTATTAAATTCATTTGCACCTTGAGCATTGTACATGAACCCACGATCCTTCATGCATTATAACTCATTAAAATCACAATAACCATACAATGACCATCCACAAATGGCTGATAAGGGACGAAATGTGTTCAATAGCGAACGCCTTGCTAGTGTTAAGACTTGAGGGGCATATATTAGACACCACATGTAACTACAATTGATTAGAAACCCATGACCCATATAATGCTACAAAATTGTACCGCGAGACTATCTGATGCTCTTTACGGAAAACACTTGGATCCCATATCACTTATAAATACCACCAAAATTCCCAACTACTTCGCTAATAGTATACTTGAACTTATAGTTAACCCATAATAACACTTTAACATCTATACTCTGTTATTAATCCTTCCTTGGTGTCTTGAACAGGAAAGGGAAAATCACCCTTGTGTTTAGTTTAACTCCTTAATCCAATTTTCATGGCCTTGGATCTAGCCTTGAACGTTTAAAGATAAAACAATTCATTTGATACAAAGCGTGAGCTCTTGTGATCCAATAATTTTCTCCATGTCATTCATTACATTTCTCCATAGTGACTCATAGATTGGCCATCTTTAATACATTTCGTTTTTATAACTCAATATCGAGCCACCTCACCCCCTGCTTTTTTTTAGAATCGATACTAGGGTAAACATGTTCATTAAAGGGTTGAGGCATCTCCAAATGCGAGAACTGAGACTTCCGAGCGCTGTTTAGACTAAGAAAACAAGATGCAACACCTATTGTTTCCTAAATCTCATTTTGGTTTCGGACCGGTGTCAGCTCATTCATGGACCCATAGGCACCAAATACACAAGCCTCACATGGTGGAAACCCTCATTCGATAAAAGAACCGGTAAGTTATTAATGAGAAATATATACTTGAATTCCCTTAAACAAAATTATCAAGGTCACGTTCCACCACACATTCATCATCCAAGACCATGGCAGGAGATGAGGCTATATGATTAAAAGTATTAGGGTTACACTTTTTTTACGAAAGCATATGAAGAAGCCACTTTAAGCAGCAGGTATAGTTGAATTATTTGGTCGAGAGAGTGGATTGGAGGACGATCTAAACGGCTACTTTTGAATGTAATGCAATGCGGCCAATCCATAATGTGCACAGGTTACCCACAAGTCGATCAACATTATACACCGTAATTATCGACACTAACGCAATCCTTTACGCTTTCGATTTGAGAGCGGGAATGAAACTCAACAACTGTCCACATAACCTTTACACACCTCCCATAGATCGTTAGATGTAGTGGTTTTTTTTTTTTTTATCCGAGAATTCGTAACAAATTTAGATTTGGAGTATCAAAACGTGTGTGGTCGAATATTACTGCGAGCCCGGCCGCCATAAGGAAAAAAAGGAAAATATTATCTTGAATATACATGGAACAGTAATCGAACACCCAAAAACCTATGATTATGTCGATATCAAATACACGACACAATTAAGGACCCGATAAAAATGATCCAACCCTAAAAACTCAAAATCAAGTGAATGATATCAATCAGATTGGAGGATCAAAAAATCTGAAACCCTAACCCTAAAAAATACGCCGAATCTGATCTATGAATTAAGAGAGCATTAATCAAGATTAGATCACTTAAATCGATCATTATTTGATGAATGATAATCAAACAGGCTAAAGAAGATCGATCAAATGAAGAGAATCTTTTGAAATCGCCATGGCCTCTCCTGGGCATATGCTTATGTTATATAAGCGGCTTATTGCTTATATTTCATAAGCTTATAAGATCATGCTTAGTATTTGGATTAGCTCATCTTTAATAACCTTATAAGCTCAAGTGTTTGGTTTGAATTATGTTGGTAAATGATCAAAAAAGGCATCGTTTAATAAAGAAAGTAAAATATAAATGTTAGATTTAAGTAAAATGTGAGTAAAATTGTAATTTGTATTGAAGTGTGTTATATAAGCCTAAACCCTCACAAAAAAGCCACTATTTTCTGGCTTATCAAAACACCCACATTTAAGCTCATAAACCCACTTATATAAGCTTAGTTCAACACTTAGTTTGAGCTTATATGAGTCATATAAGCTAATGAGTGATGAGGTGTTATTTTATACATTTTTTTCAGGGTTATTTAACCCCTAAAATCATGCAAATATCCCTAAATATTGTACTTAATCATTTCTTTTTGATATTTAAGCATTTAGGAAGCATTTGGAAGAAAAGCACGTGACTTGGGCTCAATTTGGGAAGAAATGGGACAAAGACACAAGAGTTGGATTTAAAGTACGTGGAGACGGTGTCAGGATCAACTGCGACGCTGTTAGAAGTAACAAGCAACGACGTCACCACGACTTGTGACGCCATCACAGTAACAGACTCGAAAGATGTCACACCCCCAAACGGGGCCTGGACGAAAAACGGGGCTTGGAGGCATGACGTCATCGCATACATCGCGTAAGATCAAGTGAACAACCACTATATGGACATTTGATAAAACATAACTCGTTGCTTTGGATAAACCAAAATAAGTCTTACAATATTCTTGACATAAATGAAATAGTTTTAGCGGAAGCTTAAGTAAAATACAGCGAAATCATAACATGTTTTTAAGACAACGAGTATTTAAGTTTAAAGATAAACATTCTTGAAAGACACCCAGCAATGCATGCAACATCAAATAGCACTTCAAGAACAATCCAGCTAAGCACCTGAGAAAACATGCTTAAAATATTCAACATAAAGTTGGTGAATTCATAGGTTTGAATTGATGTAAGGTTGGACCACAAGATTTTAAAAGTGATGTTGAATATATAACAGATACAATATCACATGAGAAGTATTTACGTTATGCTATGATCATGTCACCGTTCTAAATTGACGATTCATTTAATATTGAAAGTGATGATAATTCCCTAATATGGTTTACCAAGACACACCAAAGAGTTTTTGACATGATATATATATGTTCGTTCATCAACACAGAATCAAGTAAGTGCTTGCTTACCAGGATAGGTTTAATTAGTCCCAAATAGATCTATCTATAACATTCATGCTTACTTACCGAATCAGTCGGCCATAAGTAATTAACGGTTCATGTTGGTTCAGCTATGGTTGTGGTCTTTTAATCGCTCTTAGGCTATACGTAAGCAGGAATAATAACGTGAAACACTTGTGCCTAAAAATTTAAAACAAGACAATTGTTTCTCACCCCAAATAGTAAAGTTGAAATCATTAATCTTGGGGATATGAATACATTAGACGCGTTGAGAGAATGATATATTCACGTAGAGATGATGAACACAATCACGAGCTGTCAACTAAGGATGACGCATATTAGGACTAGTATGATATACGAAACCAAAGCAAAACGTTTCACAGAAGGCATCTCATAGTGTTTGTGTCTTAGTTAGAAAAATGGTGTCGTTATGATGACGAAATGTTCATGATTATAATACGCCACGGTTTACTAAAGTTACTATTTTAGGAAACTTTCTATTTTTGGAAAGTACTAAGTTTCAAGACGTTAATACCGTCCCTATATTTTGTTAAATCCATATTTCCGAAAACGCTTTATCAATACCAAAACGCCTAAATTTTACATCAGTCTTGACGAATTTTGGCATTCCATAATTACCTTTATGACGTTTCTAATGTTTCCAATCAATACGCTAATGTTTCTATATGTTTCGCCAATGTTTTAAAACCTCAAAAATGTTCGAAAGTGTCAGAAAAATCATCTAAACTTCGCATTAGTGCCTATTATAGTCCTAATCTCTATCCACCATTACTTCGTCGTCAAAACCACAATCAAGTACTAACCTAATCCAAATATTTTTATTGTTTCAACACTCATTTTCACTCATGCTCACAATCAATACCTTATGTAAACCAAAAAAGCATTATATAATTAGTTCATGTGTTATATTATTTATTTTCAAAAACTACAAACACATAAGCCTTAACCTTGCATAAGAACCATATAGTAAGGACCACAAGGAAGGAATTAGAACACTTATAAGAACGTTATGTGTCAGGTAACACACAAGATCTACCCAAAATCCTTAGATCTATAAACCGCAAATGATCTTGCCCCTGTTTTTAAACAATACCTAACTCTTGAAATTTTTTTTATAACCCTTGAACAAAGATGATCAATCCCTTATTAACACCCTTAGACTTTGTTTAGAAATGATCTTGGTATTATGAATCTTGATAGAAATCAATGTTATGGAATAGTGGTGGTGGTGTTTGTTGCCGTGAGCAAAGAAAGGAAAAGGAAGAGAGGAAAACATTTTTTTTTTTTTGGAGGCTATGTGTGAATGAAAGCCTATAGTGAAGTATACATGTTATTTATAGGGGGGGAGTGGATTAGGTTTAGCGCTTATCACTTAACAATAGGTAGGTACATATTGGCTATGTGACAATACACACACCAAGGGTGTGTGTGGTGTAGGTGCGGACGAACAAACCAAGGGGGTTTCATGCTTAACCAACTAGCCATTCACAATTGAATCAGAATACCCTCCTTTGGTTAGTGGTTTAGTGGTCCAAGTTTGTATGCATAAAGACAAGGTGACCTCTTACACACCATGCATGCATAATACTTCCAAACAATTCAAATTAAAGCATAAAAATTCCACTTGATTTAATTTTGAAGCTTGAAGTTGTTTTCCTTGTGGTTTGGCCGTTTGATTTCAACAAGAGGGGAAGGGTGATCATGAAATTTTGACTTCAAAATCCGACATGTACGATAACTAGAGCTTACATGAAAAGATTACGGGTTTTCGGGGTTCCGTTTGATCAAAACGCGAAAAACGTAAATAATACGCTATTCCGTAAAAATAAATATTTGGAGTGATCGTAAACTATGAAACACTTAAAAAAGATAAAATAATGCATATAATAGCTAGACTAATCAAAATCTGAAGTCAGAACGCGCCTGATGATGTTTTCAGGTTTACGCGGGATAATTCCCTGTTTTATGTCAGATTTAAACAAAACGGATAAAATTCAAAATAATGATCGGAATGGTTTAAAATATTGACTTGAAATTTAGGGGGTGTGACATCCTTTCCCCGTTAAAAAGCTTTATCCTCAAAGCTTAAGACGAAGCAGCAGACGTAGACTTAGGTTTATCAAAAAGATAAGGGTACTTTTTCTTCATTTGGTCCTCGCGTTCAAGTGTATCGGGTCTCCTTGAATTTCAAACGACCTTAATATTCAGAAACGACTTTGCATTAGTTGTTACTTTATGATCCTGATCTCGAGGGGTTCTAATAATGTTTAACTTGTTCATCAATTTGAATCTCGTCCAACGATATAGCAAGTGGTTAGTCGGCGTAACACTTCTTCACATTAGAAACATGAAAAGTGATATGAATGCGACTTAATTGATTTGGGAGTTCAATTATGTAAACAACCATTCTAACCTTAGTGAGTACCTTGAATGGTCCAATAGAATTAGGGTTTAACTTTCCCCGTTTGCCAAAACGTATCACCCCTTTCCATGGTGACACTTTCAACATGACCATATCTCCAACCTGAAAATCCATTGGCTTACGATTCCTATCGACTAAACTCTTTTGCCTATCATGAGCAGCTTGAATACGCTTCTTGATCTGAAAGATTTTCTCAGTTGTTTCATGAACAATTTCTGGGCCAGTAAGTTGAGCGTCTCCAACCTCAGCCCAACAAATAGGTGATCGACACTTGTGACCGTACAGAGCCTAAATGGGCGCTTTTGATTCGATTGTGATAACTGATGTTGTAGAAACTCCCCACCAAAGGGAGATGCCTATCCCTTACCTTTCCCAAATCAATCTCATAACAGCAGGCATGTCTCTATTGTTTAGATAGTTCATTCACTTTGACCATCGGTTTGCGGATGATATGCCGTATCATATCATGGTACCTTGAGCTTTTTTATGTGATTTCCCGAAATTGAGATGTAATCTACCGTCTCGATCTTAAATTATCAAAAATGGTACACATGGTTGAGACAACTTCTTCAAGTATTGTCTCATCAACTTATCATTGAGTCTTTTCCTTCATTGTAAAAAATAAGCGAATTTTGTGTGACGGTCATCAATTACCCCAAAATTGTATCTTGTCAGACGACGACTTGGGTAGCTTAGTAACGAAATTCTATGGTATGTTCTCACACTTCTCATACCAGGGTCACGGTTAGAACCAATAGACCAGAAGGTTTTTGGTTTCAGACTTGACCTTAGCATTCAAACACTTCTAAAACTTAGGTGGCAATCTTAGCCTTCTTATTCGGCCACCAATATGTTCTTTAAAATCTTGTACATTCTTGTGATCCAGGATGGGTTTATTTTGACTTCATGTGAATTTGCATAATCAACTCCTTAAGTTTACCATGACAAAGTATCCAACTTCTTCCATTAAAACATCAGCTACGTACTCGAGACTCTAGTTTTATTTATTTCACAACAAATACTCAGTTCCATAATTTTCCTCTTTCTTGCTTACTTTGGCTTCAGAATTTCCTACAGGAAGATTACAAACCAACGTCATAACCAAAGCTCGACACTCTTAGTGCTGTGATCCGTTCTTTCAGCTTAAGGATCTGCCATAACGTTACCTTTCCAGGATGTTAACGAATTTCTCTATATAAATCGCTCAATAACTCTTACAAAAATAAAAATAAAAATAAAAAAAAAAAAAAAACTATCCTAAAATAATAAATTAAAAAAAAAAATAAAAACTTCTACGTTGTCTCAAGTTCAACTCTCTTCTGATGTAGAATATGTGCAAACTTCTTATGATCAGTGAACACAACGCACTTCTTGCCGTAACAAATAATGTCTCCTCATACCTTGAGTGAAACACACAGATCCCATTTCTAAATAAGTGGTCGTGTAGTTCTTCATGTGGATCCTGAGTTAGCAGAATGCATAAGCTATGACTTTCTCCTTTTGCATCAACACCGTGCCCAACCCTTTGTGAGAAGCATCACAATAAACCACGAAGTTTTCACTTCCTTTAAGCAATGCTAAAATCGGTCCACTATACAACTTCTGCTTCAATGTCTGAAATGTAGCCTCTTTCTTTTCACCCCGATCAAATTTCATGCTCTTCTGAGTCAGTTTGGTTATAGGTTTAGCAATCTTCGAGAAGCCTTAATAAACCTTCGGTAATAACCAAAAAGACTAAAATTTTTACGAATTCTGCAGGTGTTTGGGTGATGCCAATCCAAAAAATTGATTCTATCTTAGCCGGGTCCACATGAATGCCTTCTCTATCAATCACGTGACCAAAAAATTGTACCTTAGAAAGCCAAAGATCGCACTTTGAAAACTTGGCGTACAATTCTTCCTTCTTAAGTAACTCCAGAATTTGCTTAAGATGTCCTTCATGTTCCACTTTGTTCCTTGAGTAGATCAAAATATCATCTATGAACACGATAACAAATTTATCCAAGAATGGCTTGACCACCGATTCATTAAATCTTGATACTGCCGGTGCATTTGTTCATCAAAGGATTACTTAGAATGTAATGACCATAGCATGTACTAATGCGTCTTTTGGAATATCACTCATCAGAACTTAAGTTGGTGATATCAGACCTCAAGTTGATCTTTGAGTAGCACACTTGAGCCTTAAAGCTGATCATACATGTCGTCGATTCTTGGGTGTGGTACGAATTCTTAACTGTAAGCTTTCCAGTTCATGGATAATTTGTTACATTTGAAAAAGATCCACCTTTCTTTTTGTCAATAGAACGGAGCTCCCATGGGTTGGAAGAACTTGGCCTTATAATCCTTTGTTAGAATAGTTTTTGTAGTTGCGCAAAATAGTTCTCTGCATTTATGATCGGAGCAGTCTATATGGGGTTCGTTGACACAGGTGCAGCACCATGGACTAAGTCAATTGAATTCAACTTGTCGTGCATGTGGCAATTAGGAATGTCTTTTGGAAGATTCCATAATTTCCGTACAATTGGCACGTCATCTTGACGCTTCTCCTTCGACTTTTCTTTGTTTCCTTCTTTGTATTTGCCTTGCTAACTATACTTGACTCCTTTCTCCATATACTCTGAGTCTTGGTTCTCACGATATGATACTTAAGGTCAATTCTTCCCTTATCACTCCTATCACCTGATCGATCAGATTTGTCTTAAATGAATACGTTACTATTTCTCGTCACAGACAATCACCCGATGATTATTCGCCAGCAATCCATATCGATGATGACGTCAATTTTTGTTTTTTTTTTTTTTACGTACCGAGCTTCATTACGGCATTTACATCAATGTTGAAACGGATGTCTAATATCCTATGGTACAGTCTCTAAGCACAGTATTTGTTTCGGCAATCCTTTGTCGGCTAATTCGACAGCATTATACTTGCGTCTAAGGTTATTAGAATTACATCAAGGAAGGTACTAAAAGTAAGTCGAACACGAAACTGCATTGCACCCGAATCAAATTAATAAGCATAATCGGTTGTGAGAGAATAAGTTCCCGTAAACATCGTTTGGATCCGAGTTTGCATCCTCTCCACGATAGTATAAGCTTTCCTCTAGCTTCAGGAATAACAGGCTTGTTTCCATGGTTCTTATTCTTTAGTTTGGGGCAATCCTTCTTGAAATGCCCTTGCACTTCCACATTTAATTCATGTGGTAATCCTTTGTTTAACACATTGGGCTCCTTTAATTAACTGTCACGGGAACTGGGGGGCTTACAATCCCTGGTCAAATGACCAATCTTTCCACAACTTCTACCCTTTATAGTACATGGCCCAACATGGTGTAACTTGCACTTGTTGCAAAGAGGGTGAGGTCCAACATAAACCATACCTTCATTACCACCAGCCGTATAGGCTCTGGCCACATTTGATCCTCCAACATTCTGCCTCTTGAACGAGGGTTGTTGTGCACGGTTGTCTCTTTGATTGATCTCAAACTTTCTTTTATTCTCAGCACTCCTAATTGCATAACCTTTCAACTTTTGGTCCATCAAACTGTTAGCCAACCGAATTGCATCCTAGAGTCTCGTTGGTCTAGCAGACATCACATTCCCTTGAATGTTGTCAGGGAGACCTCCAACATACCTTTCAATTCGGTCTTCCTCTTCTAGAACCATTCTAGTATACAACAGAATCAACTCTTGAAATCTCTAAGTATAAGCAGCCAAATTATTGTTCTTCACAGTCAAGTTCTACAATTCAATTTATTTTCTGTATCTTATTCCTTGGACAATACACTTTCATCATCAACTTCATAAGATCTCTCCATTTCATAGCAAATGCAGCATCAACTCCAACTGTCCTTTTGTGTGAATTTTACCAAGTTAATTCACTTTCTAGCAAAGTGCAAGTGGCATACTAAACTTGATACACTTCAGGACAATTGCTGATGTGGAACATTGTTTCTATCTTCTCAAACCATCTTGTCAAACCTACAACTCCTTTAGTCCCTTTGAAGTTAAGTGGTTGACACTTTACAAAGTTTTGATAGGTATACACACGAGCAACTGGCATAGCACCTCTACCATTCTCATTTAGATTTCCATTTCCATTGTTTCCTCCATCTCCATAATTTTCATTCCTATTTCCACCATTTCCATTATCGCCGTCATTGCCATTTTGGCTTTGACTTTCAGCCTCGAGAGAATTAGCAGCCCGGGTTGCCTCATAGTTAGCCAATGCCTCAGCCACTCGCTGGGCAATAAGCTCTTTGATTGCTTGAGGGGTCATTTTGGAACGTGTGATAGTCATGTCCTAAACATAAGACATAGCACATGATGAGGTTCAAAACGATATACGGTGACTTATAATGAGAATCAAATACATAATTTGAAATAAAATATAATAACAATACGTTTTGCCAGAACAACTAAATAACAATATCATATTTAAGATGAACACATGATGGAATAGTAGAATAAGATTTCATATATATATTAGAATCGAATTCGGTTACAATCAACCCATGACGGGGTACTTGATTTACAATATTTCTACTACTAACATCTAGACCTAACCATCAGTCTAATGTTAACATAACCATGGTACTACCAAACTAAGGGCGAAATCTCAAATGCGTCTCAACAAACGACTGCAATCTCCTAAGTCTCTTTCGAGCATCATCACGATCCTTACGAATCTGACGAAACTCCTCCTGAGAAAGTGCCATGTGATGACGAAGACTGTCAACCCGATCTCTCTTGATACACAACAAAGCTCGAACCTTTAGGTTCTCCAGTCCTAACCTCCTAATCCTATCAGTCAAACCAGCTCTCTCTCAGCTAGCCATCATCTAACCAACCTCCAACTATCTCTGAGCAATCTCAAACTTAGAAATCCTATCAAGAGGAACCTCCAACATGTAGTGAACTATATCATAAAGAGTACCCTCAAGATCAGGAACATCTCCTCTAGTGGACTTAGAAATACCACCAGTAACCAATGGATCTACAGCAATCTCCATCGTGCCTCCCTCACTGGCCTCTACCTCAAACTCCTCCTCGTCATCCCTAATATCACTAGCAGTAATCTCAACTCCCATACCTATACCATCCTTAGTATGAGCTCTAACTCCATCACCAATACCCAAATTTGCTACAGCCTCTGCATTAGCAGTACCAATCTCTATATGCTCCTCTCTGCTATGCTCAGGTGAATATGAATCTCTGAACCTCTTGCGAGGTGGTAAAAGATCAGCATGAGTAGGGGCTATCGATCTCAAAACAGGAGTAGATGACGGTACTGGAGTAGTAGAGGATCTGCATCTCTTGTGAGATGGTCCAGCAGAAGGTAAAGATGAATCCAATGATCTCTCAGAAGATAAATTTGGGGATGACTCTGATGTCGTTGATGGGTAAGGAGTAGATAATGGTGCAGACCTCCAATGACTAAAAACCTTACTATATCATGGAGTCATAACCGGGGGATAAACTAACCTAGATGATGCAACTCTAGTCGATGGTCTTGAATAAGTCTGACCTGATGCATTGCACCCTAAAGAATGAACCGATGATGTGTTTGACAATGAATCTAAAGGTGAACCTGAAGAAGTATCTGATGAAGAATCCGAAGATGAACCAAAAGAAGATGAGTCTAAAGTAAATCTGGTGAAGAATAACGATTCGATGAACGATGAGATACATGTCTCCATACAAGTTTGCGAGCAGGAAAAGGTCCAACTCTCTTCCTTGCAGTCAACAACTTACATGACCCATTAGGATGGGTGCGGTAAGGTCGACCGAAAGGAATAGCCTCCCCAAGTCGGATAAGAATCATTGGCCGTCAACGAATCCCGGGTGAGGCAACAATAAGAGCAATGGGAAACTCAGATGACGGTGCAAATGTGTCATGAGATGATGATCTCGACGATGAGGATGGCCAAGATGTGATCCTGTCCCTCCACCTCGAAGCCATAACATCATGAACGGCAAGAGAATCATGCCTCTCGGGTCTCTGCTCAGCAGGCTCAGACTCATTGTCAACCTCTAAGTCATCAGAACACAAGAAGGGGGAACTAATAGTAACTTTGGTGTTGGATGTAAGGAATCATCCGATAGATCAGAATCAGAAGATGAATAATCTACCAAATCAAGCACTCTGATAGGTGAGGTGACAGAAATTGCTCCCACCTTCAGCGCAACTAAGGGATCAGCAGGTACAATGGGAACCTCAGCAGGAACCTCAGGGATAACAGGGATAATGGCAGGAATAGCGCCAAAAAGAATCACTCGTGGGACATGAGAACCCACACTCCCCTTAGATGAATCCAACGAAATAGGAATAACAGGAGCTGCCACAACCTGCATAAGCAAAAGTTTATATAAATCTCTTTATATGAAACAATGCCAAGTGCGTGCAATGCCGAGAAATAAGTATGATGCAAAATATGATATGGCAAAATGATGTATAAAGTAATTATGGCAATATAATATATATTTTGCACTTATATATATATATATAGTTATGATCAAATAAGAAGTTTTCTTAAAATAAGAAGGATAAGAAGTAACTATAACCGCATAT
>BQNB010085756.1:0-28380 GCA_026074375.1 Tanacetum coccineum
ATAAAATCACTTTATGCCAACCACAACCACTAATCCACCAATTATGCACATTGTTTTCTTAAATAATCAATTGTTTACTGATGACGTATAATATGAGCACCAAGATTACTGGGCTTAGTTCATAATATACGCATATAGGCCCAGGCCCAATACAATAAATAGTCTGACAAGGGTCATGCTCCGGATATTCCAAAGACGCACGTGAGTGTCTTCAAAGCCGCACATGTTGCATCTCCGCGGACAAACACTGACCGCGGAAGAACACTCGCGTCCGCAAACACGATTACACGTGGACCCTTGCCCGACAAGGGACCCACTCCGGCCACCAACAGTTACAAGTGAAATACTAGGGAACCCTAGTATTGGGCTTGCCTATAAATAGGGGCCATTTCACACCCCAAAAAAGGTACATTTTGTCTAATCATTAATACACACACATCCTCTGACATTCTCTGACAAACATGCATACTTACTCTCATGCCGGAGCTTAATCGCGGGGTCCGCCATGCGGTAAGGCTAACGGTTTACTCTCATTTGTGCAGATTATCTCTTCATCACTTGGATTAGTGCAAGATCTACGTCACAACCCATTTATTGGCCCAGCCCAATAAATAATATAGACCCATATTCACCCCCATACACGGTTTTTGTACTAACAGTACGTTTACTTGCAACAACAATTTAATGAAACATGTTTAAATCGCTTTTTTCTGAATTTTTCTCTTAGAAAGAGCAAATAATTTTATGACTACGATTTGGATAACAATGAGTTGAATTTTCTTAGAATAGAGATCTTCAACATGTTTCTCAATTTCAATGTTTTTCTTGTGATTCATATTTTATGTCAATGTAAAATGTCAAATAGTAATAATAATGGAGATAAGAAGGATTATAAATGGTCTTAGATGTCATTTAATTTGGAATACCAAGTTAAGATCGCAAAGCTAGTTACATGGATATCTTCATTATCTTCCCTTCATGGCTTCTTACAACAGTTCCAGTCTTGATCTCTATGCTATGCTTCTTTCACTACATTCTAAGGTCTATAAACCAGTTGTCCATGGATGTCGTTAAGCTTCCCCCAAGCCCTCCAAAGCTTCCCATAATCGGAAACTTGCACCAACTCATTCGTAAACCTCGTCATCAAGCCCTTTGGCAACTTTCAAAAGAATACGGCCCCATTATGCAAATCCAGATTGGTTCAAAACCTTTCCTTGTTATCTCTTCATCTGCCATGGCCAAACAAATCTTGAAAACTCAAGATCACGTATTTTGTTCTCGTCCAAAGAACTATGCCTCCAAGCTAATGATGTACAACTTCTTAGACATCGCTTTCTCCCCTCAAAGTGACCTCCGACGGGAGAAACGCAAGATCATGGTATCTGAGTTTCTTGGTCCCAAGAAAGCTAAAATGCTTAATCGTGCGTTGGCAATAAATATAGAACAAATGGTTCATTCTTTATCGTTAAATCCATCAAACGCCATGGTTGATGTAAACAAAGTGGTGTTTACAATTGTATCAGGGATGGTATTCAAGGCAGGGTTTGGTATCGACTATAAAGAAGAACCTATTAAAGGACTGTCATTCATAAAGATGCTTGAAGAATCCCAAATAGTATTAAATGGATCTTTTGTGGATAGTTTTCCATGGCTTGGTCGAATTATTGACCACCTTAGTGGATGGAATGACAGACTGGAAAAATGCTTTAGCGGTCTTGATGCCTACATTGAAATGGTTATTCAGGAACATTACAATCGTACCAACGCAGAAATAAGTGAGCATGACAAGGATTTTCTCCACGCGATACTTGAGTTATCTTCAAAACATGATGCTTCAGACTATCGGTTGACTATAGAAGACGTGAAAGCGCTTATAATGGTAAAGAATTTATTGTGATGTATTTTTATAAATAGAAATATCTCGTTCAGATTATGAACAATATATATGCAATTTATATGCAACTAATTCAAATAAGCTTTCAGGATGTACTAATAGGGGGAGTTGATACAACTGCTGTGACAATAGTGTGGGCAATGTCCGAGATCGCTAGAAATACCAGAATCAAGAAAAAACTACAAAATGAAATCCGAATTTGTATGGGAAGAATACAAGAATCATGTGAACTAGATCTTACCAAAATGACATACTTGAAACAGGTAGTCAAAGAGACACTACGATTACATCTTCCTGCTCCCTTGTTGGTTCCGCATGAAAGCTTAAGCCATACTCATATAAGTGGTTATGACGTCTTTCCCGGGACAACTGTTTTGATCAACGG
Organism: Tanacetum coccineum; assembly: GCA_026074375.1. Lineage (NCBI taxonomy): Eukaryota > Viridiplantae > Streptophyta > Magnoliopsida > Asterales > Asteraceae > Tanacetum > Tanacetum coccineum. The sequence goes on from BQNB010085756.1 coordinate 2,280, forward strand.
GTGGGGTATAGGAAGAGATCCAAGCACATGGGGTGAGAATGCGGCTGAGTTCTATCCTGAAAGGTTTGAGGAGGTTGATGTTAATTTTGGAGGGGTAAATTTTGATTTTATCCCGTTTGGAAGGGGGAGAAGGTCGTGCCCAGCGATGAACACTGCTCCCGCAATTGTTGAGTCTGTTATAGCAAACCTTCTTTACTGGTTCGATTGGGAAGTTCCTGATATAATAAAGAATGAAGAATTGAACATGGAAGAGGAGGGTAGCCTGATAGTTCGAAGGAAGTTGCCTTTATGCCTTGTGCCCACAAAGCATAAATGGGAAAACTAATAACATATATGATCAACTGTATCAGAAATATTGTTATATCGAAAAGTTAATTATGATATTAAGTGAGAACACAATTGCATAGTTGTTGTTGTCCCTTTATCCTTGATTGGGTAGGGGTGTGACTGTTTACATCTCACTTCTCCCATATCTTGCTCCGGCGAGATTGGTATGGTTGTTGTAAGTGAGAACACTGTTGTATTATATAGCGTTTGAATAATGGAATGATAGATATATCATTAATAAAGTACTACGTAATATTTATTGATGTACGTCTAAACATTCTTTTGTCAACATGCTTACAGGCAATGACAAAAACCACCAGAAATATACAACTCACCTTCCCATAACACCACTCACAAACACTCCCTATTCTTTGAGCTCAAGTCAATAGTTGGTGCTTTAACACACATCAAATACTGGGAGATCAAGGCTTCGAGGACTTCAGTCTCAAGTACATAGGGGGTCTTCAACTTCTCGTCAAGTTTAATAACCAAGTCGCAGCTGACAATGCCCTTGCAAATAACACCCTGATATCCTACTTTAAAACCATCATTGCATGGAACGTTGGAAGTCGGTCTAACAAACGGCTTATATGGTTGTCTATATCTGGCCTACCCCCACAACGATCTATCATGGACGCCCCTTGGTTCATATGCTGATTGGCTTAATTGCTTCAATCTCATCAGATTAAGCTCTAAAGTAAAAGATTTGCTGGAAGGACTTCTTTATATAACTTGGTGGAGCGTATGGATGTTTCGTAATCAGTTGCTCTTCTCGTCGAAAGCCCCTCGTAAAGATGTTATTTTTGACGATATTGTTTCGCGCTCTTTCACTTGGTGCCTTTCTAGATGTAATTGTACTTTTAGTTGGGATAGTTGGTATTATAAATATAATATTTTGATAGGTTTTCTTAATACGAAACCGTGGACATAAGAAACGTATAAAACGAAGTTAAAACGATAAAAATATGAGGTTTATAAAACCCCGCGCATTATTTTTACTCTTATACATTATTTTATAAAACAATTAAATTAATTATATAATATCATTACATAATCAATAAAAATATTAAATAATATATTTTTAACAAATAATACATTGTTGAACAAAAATAATATTTTCTTTACGGATACGAATACATATACCTTTATTTAACAAAGTACGATTTAATTATTATTTCAACATTTTAAATTAAACAATAACCATTAGGTGGTGGTGTAACTATATAACATGTGATGTTGCATTTATACTAAATACATCATACTCATACGACCTACAATTAATTAGGTTGCATTCGGATTGCCGAGATGATTTACATATTTGATTTAGATAATCAAATCATTCACTTACGGTGAGTTCATAGCCCCGCTTTTTATACAATTACAATGATTTACAACTTTGGGGTGAGAAACATGCATTGTTTTACAATTGGACGCAAGTACACTTTAAATCAAATTACAAGTTTGCCTAAGTAGCTATAACCCACTATGCCCATGAATCATGAACTGTTAATTACTGGATTGTAAGCGCGAATGATATGAATAGATCTATTTGGGATTGACATCCCCGTTCGGGTGAGTAGCACTCACTGTGCCGGTTTGCCGGACAACGAATGTATACCATGTCGGGACAATTTGGATGTTGCGGGTTGACATCTACACGGGCACATTATTTGCATTAATTTGCATACATATATGTCGAGCCTTAGTGTCATGAGCTTAGTGCATTTCGTAATTACTTTTATGATATTGTATTCGTTACTTGTCATACACTTAGAAATCTTGCAGTCTTACTTTATACCTATTTAAACATGTGAGTTCACCAACTTTATGTTGACGTTTTAAAGCATGTTTTTATCAGGTCAATAAGGTACGAGAAACAAGGATACATTGGTGGTCACCATTTTGGAGTCATTACATTAAAGATTTGGGTGCATTACATTTTGGGAATAACTTTTATGTCTTAAAATCTTTATAATTTCATGGATGAACAATTTAAGCTTCGGGCTTTTGTAACAAACAAGTTTATTTAATCTAATGTATCATTTTTAAACGACTAATATAGAGGCCGTTCTCATATCTTGTGCTATTGATCTATGAAGTAACACTCTCAGACCCATATTTCGTTGCGACCCATTTTGGGGGTGTTACAGAAATAAGCTACTCTAAAAACTAAATAAGCTGAACCCCGAGACAATAAGCTATTAGAATCTATAAGCAAAAACACGGACAACTTATTACCAAATAAGCACGAGTAAGCAATAAAGATGACAAATCCAAACGAAAACGAAACAAACTAAAATCGAATAAGCTCAAGCAATTCTAAACGAGACAAATCACTAATAAGCACTACAAAATAAGCAATCAGATTAAGCCAAGAGCACTAGACATACGAGATAAGCACTTCTGATAACGAAATAAGCACTAGAACTAGGAAAACTCAAAACCATGACAAAAAGCTAAAACAATTATAAGTTAAAACGAGATCTAAAACTATAACCACTTAATAAGCCAACACAAAATGATTTAAGCACTATTAAGAAACGAAATCAGATTCTAGAATTCTAAATAAGCACTTAAACGATTCATACACAACTCAAATAAGCAAACGAATATCCTTCTAAACAATATAAGCTCAAAAGAAATCGAATAAGCTATTTAGAAGCTTATTAATTCTGATAAAAAAGAGCTTTTAAAAAAACTAAAACAATATAAGAACGAAAATAATCTAGATCCGAGCTTATTTAAGCTTATTACAACGAAAGTCCTTTAAAACTTATAAGATTGATTCGAATAAGCTTTAGAGAGCTTATAGGAGACTATCTTAAAGAATAAGCCACAATAATAAGCAAAACATGATTTCCAATAAGCTCAAACCATACTTGATACAAAATCTCAATAAGCTAACGAATTTAGCGTTTACAAAAAGCTTAGAAATACAGAATAAACTAAATCTAAGATCTAATAAGCTAAAAAGTGAAGAGTGCAAAAATGTAAAACTAAATCCTAATCATAAAAATGAGGGGAGCGGGTTGCCTTTTATAGGGTGTGAGGGGGTAGATGTGTAAATTTGTCTCAATCATTACAAAATAATTCAGCCAATTATTGGCCTCTGTGTGCGTGTCCTCGGATCAAACAACTATACAGGACTGATCCACCGGTACAATTGTGATGCGTGTCCCTTTTAGAAAGCTTACCTCGTACGCACAAATTTCGTCCATTGGATTATAATGCAGTGAATTAAGAGATATAACAACTTCCCAAGCCACGTGTCCACATTCCATTCGTCCATTCTTTTATAGTGGAGCCTCACGTGGGAGAGGTCTGATTTATTTAGGAGCACGTGGGGGTGATGTCAGCTGACGTCACCTTCACTTTTAATATTAATCAAATTAATTTTCTTTTGGGCTTTTGCTTGCTTGGGCTGGTCCGGCCTATTCGGTGGGTTACGGGTTGGCCCAATAAGATCCGAAGGCACCGTTGGACTCGTAATCTCGCGCACTTTCTAATGGCATGCTCGGGGAATTTTCACGACTTCATTTTGATCTTGAATATTAAGCACTCTTGAACGAAATGAACTCGAAAAATACCCGTTTTTGCTTTGTTTTCAATCATTTTTACCTGCAAGACATAAAAATACCAAACAAACATATTTGCAAGATAATTATCCATATTTTAGTATTTTTTTAGTCCGTTTTATAGTGTTTTACGGGGTTATAAGGATGTGTGTTTAAGCACGCATCAACTCCTAATCTTATTTGGCTATATAATTAGCTTAACTTACATTTTAACCCTTAGACAATAAGCTAATGATAAAGACTAAATATAACAATTATAATTCTCATTAGTTGAAAAATAACATATTTTTTCAAAGAAACGCAAACTTAGTTTTTTTAGTTGAAAAAGAATTTATATAAAATTTGTTAATTATATAAATCGTATTTTAATAAAAAGTGTTTTAATTATACTACACAAAATATGTTTTAATATTACGTGGATACGGTTTCACTTTTATTAATAAAATTCATATTACAATTAAATAACTAATAGTAAATAAATAACAGAAAAACACAACAAACAAAATAGGGTAGAAGCATAAGATAGACCCTTACCAACGGAAATTAACAACGAAACACTAAATAGCCGAGGCACATGTTTGACACGGTTCCTTTAAAACAGATTCGTCGTATGTTTTTCAAGGTACAACAACGGAAACAATAAATTGTATTGTCGGACATAACAAAACTGTTTGGAAATTCACCTTTTCAGAATGGGACTCCAAAGAATCTCTGTTTCCTTTGACACAAGTAATAGGTTTCATCCTTTTACTCGTTAGTGTTTCAATCGAGTACACACCACTTCCAAGATTCCCTTTTTTTATCCCTTTTAATCAATCGGCAGAAACTCAAATAAGATTGATTCAAAATGAGTTTGATTCAATCGTTGATCCTATTCCTGTTTGATCACCAATCACTGAATAACATTTGATTATTGAGATTATTTTCTGATTCGAGTCCTTTAATCTTGTGGTATTGGGTTCGACGTGTCATTAGGTTAGGGTTTTGATTTCGATCGACAATCCTTTTCTTGTTTGATCACCATTCACTCAGTATCATTTGATTAGGGTGATTTACATCTGATTATTGATCTCTAATATCCTTTTATTTGGTTCGACGTGTTTCATTAGGATTAGGGTTTTCGTTTCTTTCTTTAATCATGAGCGGTCGTAATTTCCATAACTCAAATGAAAATCAAACGCAGAAGATTTCGAAATCAGTTTTTGTGACAAATTTTCCTGAAGATTCCACCGCGCGCGACCTTTGGAAAGTGTGTAGCGATTATGGTACGGTTGTAGATGTCTTCATTCCATTTAAGAGATCTAAATCAGGTAAACGCTTTGCCTTTGTTCGTTTCATAAAGGTAATTAATTTAGAGCGTTTGGTGTCGAACCTTTGTACGATTTGGATTGGAAGATATCATTTACACGCAAACTATGTGAGATTTGAAAGGCCTCAAAAACCCAACTCTTCCATTCCTCGTGGTCCTAATCATTCCACTCCTAAAGAGACGAATATGGAGAATTCAAACAACTCCTTTGTTTCTGTTCTTAAGCGTGGAAGTCAATCACATGTAACTCCTGAAATTACTAAACCTGCTTTGGTTCTTGATGATACTTGTATTAAGGAGTTTGATTTTGGCATGTCTCTAATGGGAAGGGCAAAAGACGTTTCTGCTATTCCTAACCTACCTTGTATTATTTCTAAAGAAGGTTTTCAAAACGTCAAGCTTTCATATCTTGGAGGGATGTGGGTTCTCTTTGAGTTTGATTCTCTCACTACAAAAGAGAAATTTCTCAATCATTCTGGTATTGGTTCTTGGTTCACTGAGCTTATTCAAGCGACCAGCTCATTTGAAAATGATGAAAGGATCGTTTGGATTTCCATTGAGGGTCTTCCTATCAAAGCTTGGACTCCTAACACTTTTCGTAAGATTGCATCTTTATGGGGTGAGTATGTGGAGTGGGAAGATGATGATCTAAAATCTTTGTCATGTAAACACTTGTGTTTAAAAACTAATATGAAAGTGATCATCAATGAAAGGCAGAAAGTAATAATTCAAGGCAAAGTTTATTGGATTCGCGTTAAAGAATTGGATGCTTGGTTTCCAAATTTCCAAGAAGATGACCAAGATGATCTCTCTTCTGATGGGGAATCACAAGAAGGTGATGTCGCAAACAAAGCTGATAATAATGAGAGTGATGTTGATAGAGTATCGGAATCGAGCTTCATGCATGAAAACGACACTGCTCACAAAGACGCCAACAGTTGCAAAAAAGGAGAGGTTGGATCACACTCAGAAGACCCTTTCAACATTTATGGCATATTGGACGGACAAAAGAACAACGTTTGTAACTCTTGCAGCGATGAACCGAAATTCCCACCTGGTTTTACTCCAGATAACAATGATCATGAAAAAAACGTGGTAGAAAATATCAAAGATACTACTGAACGTGTTCAATCTCTCTCAAATAAACTCAATGACCGTTGTTCGAACCGTGGATTTTCATCACAACGAAGTATGAACTCTCACTCTCAGAAAAGTAAGGTAGGTGGATCTATTTTAGATCTAATGGATGAATTGGTTACTGTTGGCCAAACCATGGGTTACAATATGGCAGGTTGTGAAAAAAACATTCAGGAAATAATTAATTCACAAGGAGATTTTGATGTTGTTAAATGAATTTTCTGTCTCTCAATATTCAAGGCCTTGGAAACAAGGCTAAACGGAGATGGATTAAGGAGTTATGTCAGAAGCATAGAATTAATTTTGCCTCTATTCAAGAAACTAAAGCGGAGAGTATTAGTTTACTCACCATTAAGGATTTGTGGGGAAATCAAGATGTTTGACCATGTTGTAGGATCTTTAGTCGGTTGTTCAGGAGGTATCTTATGTATGTGGAATCCTAACATGTTCGTTAAAGAGCAAGTTGTCTACTGTGGATTATATTGTTATGCTTGATGGCTACTTGGGCTCCAACCTCTTCTAAGCTTCTTATTATATCCGTTTATGCTCCTCAAGAGTTGAATGAAAGGCGTGATTTATGGGATTATCTTCGTGCAATATTGCTAGATTGGAAGGTGATACGTGATATAAATGGGGTGGAACTTAAACAAAGTTTGTTCGGTACATGAAAGGTTTTGGTTTCTAACGTTAATAGGCAAGGGGCTATTGCTTTTAACAATTTTATTTCTTCGGCATGTTTAATTAATCTTCCCCTAGAAGGTTATGCTTTTATATGGGCTCACAAGTCGGCTTCAAAGATGATAAAATTAGACCATTATCTTATTTCAGAAAGTGTTTTAGATTTATTTTCCACATCTTTCAAACTCTAGTTTGGATCGACACCTTTTCTGATCACCGTCCCTAATCTTTGTAAGCGGGAAACAAATTATGATTATGGTCCTTCTCCATTTCGGGTTTTTCCATTCCTTGGTTTGCCATGTGAGGGGGGGGGGGGGGGGGTTTTCAATATTATTTGGAAACTACCTTGGAAGACATTAAAATATTGTTGAGCCAAACGGTATAATACGCTGTGGATAGAAAAAATTTGCAAGCTCTCAAAGAATTGCTATCAAGGCCTGTGTTCGAAGAAGCTAAACAAAAGGTCAATGACAGGAAGATCAACATTCAACAAAATCTCTCAGAAGTTGATAAGCTTATTGATCAAGGAAAGAGTAATGATGAGATTCTTATCAAAAGAATCACGCTTCTTAATGATCTTCAGGAGCTTAATAATAGGAACGCCATGAAGATTTCTCAAAAAGCCAAAATCCGATGGTCCATTGAAGGTGATGAAAACTCCAAATATTTCCATGGTATTATGAATAAAAAGAGATCCCAACTCGCCATTCGTGGGACTCTTGCTAATGGGGAATGGATTTCGGAACCTCACAGAGTCAAAAATGAATTTTTTACTCATTTCAAGAAGCAATTTTCGCCTATCCAAGCTCCTAGTATCTGCTTTGACTTCACTTTTCCAACTCGCCTATCTTCAGATCAAGTTCAAGATTGGAGCCGTCTTGTTACATATTGAAGGTCAAAAGGGCATTGTTTGGGATTGTGTCACCAACAAATCCCCTGGGCTAGATGATTTTTCCTTTGAATTTTAACCGTAAATAATTGTGACAGCCAATTGATGTGATGATGAGTGTTTTCAAGCTGTCAGAGATTTTTTTGTGAATGGGCACTTCCCTAGAGGATGCAACTCTTCATTATAGCCCTTATTCCCAAGATCCAAGATGCCAAATTTGTGAAAGACTTTCGTCCTATAAGTCTTATTGGAGTGTTACAAAGTCATCATAGGCAAAAATTTTGGGCTTACATATAATGTATGTTTCAGCTTATCTCATAAGTGATGTTCAATCGGCTTTTGTTGCTAATCGTCAAATTCTTGATGGGCCTTTCATTCTTAATGAGCTTCTATCTTGGTGTAAGTTTAAAAAGCTAAATGGGATGATTTTTAAGGTGGACTTTGAAAAGGAATTGATCCTTGTGAATGGGACTACTTAGATGAGACCCAAAAGGCTTTTGTTTTGAGCTATAAAATGGCAGTAATTGGATTAGTAGTTGTCTTATAACGCCATGAGGATCGGTGCTCGTTAACGTTAAGCCCTACTTTGGAGTTCCGTTTCCCATAAAGGATTAAAGCAAGGTGATCGCATCTCTCCTTTTTATTTTATATGATTATGGAAACGTCGCACCACACGATCAATAGAGACTTATACGCCGGTTTATATAAAGGTTATTTCCTAAACGACTCTTATCATGATCTCTCATTAGTTTATGCGGATGACGTGGTCGTTATTGGATGAGTGGGACCAACAAAACCTTCAAGACTTTATTGAGTGTTTTGAGGTGTTTCCTACTTAGCTTCCCGAGCCTTAAAATTAAACTTCACAAAAGCAAATTGATGGGATTGGTGTTAAGCTCAAATATTGTTGCATGCTGCATACTTTTTTTTTTCTTTGATTGGCTTGCTCTATTTAACTGCTCCCTTTAATTAACTTGCGTGAAGGTGGTAGCAACATTCAAGAATAACACTCGTGGGATGATGTTATCTCTAAGGTTTCTTCAAGATTGTCCCAATGGAAAGCTTAAACTCCATTCTTAGGCGGCCCCTTACCCTTTTAAAGTTGGTTCTTACCGTCTATTCCGCTTTATACAAATGTCTAATATTCAAGGTTTCCAATTGGCGTGTTAAATCTTGGAACTATTCGTCGAATTTATTTTATGGAGTTGATGGTTTCTGTATAGGAAGCTTGCTTGGATTGGCTGAATATGGGTTTCAAACCTCAAAAAAGATGGTGGTCTTGTGTCTCTAGTTTTTTGCACATAATATCTCGCTCCTTCTTTTCAGTGGGTTTGGAGATTTCTAACTGATGGTTCGACCTTTGTGACTTTTCGTTTTTAAATTAAAGCCATCTTTGGTAACAAAGTGAGCTTATATACTCATAAGTTGATTCCTATGAAAAAAAAAAGAATATCTCTAAGGCAAGATACGTAATCTTGCTATTCATTTCGGCTTCAAAGTAAAGGTATAAATTCTTAGTGGAATTCCATTTAAAAAAAAAGTTGGCACACTGAAACGGTGATAAATAACTTCTTTTTGGGATGATTCTTGTTAGGAGAGGTTGCGTTGAAGGTTCTTTATAAAAGGTTATATGCTTTAGAGATGTGTAAATCTATTAGTGTGGCCGAGAAAATGGGTCATATCCCTCTTTATCTCATATCTTTTCGTAGGATGCCAAGAGGTGGTGTGGAGCAGGAAAATTATGGTTTACTTTGCTCGAAAGTTGCTGATCTTGTGCTCCCAAATATAATCAATAGATGTTGTTTGGTCTTTAAAGGCTCACAAGAGTTTTTCGTTTTAAAACCTCGATCGCATCTTAATTGATAATACAATCTTGCCGAAAGCTGAAGTTCCAACTAGATGGCTTAGAGTCGTTCCCATCAAGGTAAATGTTCATGCGTGGAGGGTTTGCTTGGATAAATTACCTACTAGAGCTAATCTTTCGCTTAGAGGAATGGATATTTCATCAATTGCTTGTCCCCTTTGTAATTCGGCTGTGGAATCCACTTCTCATATTTTTTTCGCTCCCTTGGCTCGCCAAGTTTGGAGAAATTTTTTGATTTGGTGGGAACTTGAAGATGTGGCTTTTAACTCCTATAACGAGTGGCTCATCTGGATTGTCAATATTCGTTTACATAAGCAATTGAAGGTGTTCCTTGAAGGTATTTGTTACGTGATGTGGTGGTTAATTTGGCGCTTCAGAAATCAATTGCTCTTTGGGAATTCTCAACCAAGACGTGCTCTCTTATTCGATGATGTAGTTCAATTTTCTTATACGTGGTGCTCTAGTCGATCTAAGTGTAATGTTAATTGGGTCACTTGGTTACAAAACCCTAATTTTATTATCTTGTAATCTTTTCTAGCTTCTTGCTAGTGTTTTAATAAAAATCTGTTGTTCAAAAAAAAAGATGTGTATTCCTTATGTTGGAAATCAATATACATATTGATGTGAGATAAAAAACCTATGGAATTAAGGACTCTATTTTATCCCTACTAAACTCCTCTATAGTTTATCTATCCTACCGATGTGAGATAGAAAGCAAACAATTTTCCTCTTTAAGCATGGTTACCGAATGCCTAACTTTGAGACATGAAATTTCATTCACATCAACTTCATGTTGGACATGTAAAGCTCACCGCTAAGCTCTATTCAAGGAAAACGCAAACCTAAAAAACTACTAATAGTATGTCACTTACATATAGGTAACTATGTTCAAAGTTGGTCAAAAGCAACTTTTGTCAACTAAATTTTATGAAAATAGCACCTAAAGTTAATTTATTTCTTAACTCAGAGATGAACAAGCAAAAAGCATAAGAAGACATGTGTTAGAATACCATTTTCGACTGCGAAGTAGAATATGTTTGGTGAAATGGGCTCGAGTTGGGGCTGGGCTGAGGATGGGATGGGGCTGGAGCTTATATTATAAGCCGAAAGCTGCAGCTTATACTTTTATACAGCTTTTGGCGAATTAGTTAGAGGTGGAAACTTATGAATGTAAATAATATATAAATAATAAAAACATATCAAATTAAAATTTTCCAGCTTTTGCGTGTAAAAGTAATTAAATATTTGACAAGCTATAAGTCCCCATAAGCCTCTTTCCATGGGCACGAGTTTGGGCTTGTGCAAACTTATTGCTAATATACTTTCTTTAAACTTGTGTGACAAACAAAACTATTTTACAAGCTAGCTGAGCTCGACACCAAGCAGGCTACTATACTAACCAGTCGTTGTCTGTCCATCTTTCTCGATACCATTTTTGACAACAAAAGAATCTAGATTATGTGATTGCGGTATCACATTCATAATAACTTGCATCCATCTTGCCTATGTTTAGTTGACTTAAGGGGTGTTTGGCTAAGCTTATGAACCAGACTTATGCTTATGTATAATAAGCGTCTTTTTTTATGTACTTATATATCATGAGTTCTTAAGTCTTTGCTAAGTGTTTGGTTTAGCTTATATAATTAATAAAGTAAAATGGCAAAAAAAATACATATAAAAATAAAATGGGTGTAATTATTAAATGGGAGTATAAAATCAATTTATATAAATATTTATAAAGATCCACCCCTTCTTATATAAGCCACAAAGTTTGGGCTTACCAAAACCCTCTTATATAAGCTCATAAGCCCATTCATATAAGCTTAGGCCTTAAACACTTTAGTTTCGATTTATTTCACACATATAGAGCAAATAAACTATAATTTCATCATATAACCTTATAAAAAACACAATACAGATAATCCTTATTTTAATGATAATTTGATGCAACCACTTATTTTTAAATAGTAGTTAATTCTAAGTGAACATAAACAGAAATTTTCACTTTTGGACCAATTCTAAACCTACCTTTATTAAACTTTTTATAACAATTAATACTGCATTTACATATGTTTCAGCTAGGACGTTTGAAGTGAAGACAAGTCTCTATCATCTTTACAATTTCTGTGTCATTGATCAATAATATATCACCACCAAATCAGTCAAAAATAGAGTAAATGTAGCAAAAAAAACCAAACTATACTTAATAAGATACAGAAAAATACCAACGGGCTTCCGGTCTAATAGTATGGAGGTTTTACCCTCCTAGGCAAGGTCTCAAGTTCAAGTCTTGTCTAGGGCGATAGGGGTTTCCTCTCGCGTGTGTAAAGGGAAGGGCGCCATTGCCTTCTGGGTTGGACTCAACCTAGTTGTGTGGGCTCACTACGCGGCCTTCTGGGCTAGGGCCATGTAGCCACAATTTGCTGTTCAAAAAAATAAGATACAGAAAAATATAATTTCCTTGTGTTTACAATTTGATTCTACTGTATAGTTTTTAACTTTTTATTTTTGACAAAAGGGAATGTGCGTACAAACATATACCAATGTACGATTAAAAAATCTTATCGTATGATACGACAAAAATATCATATTCTTAGAGTAACTAGGATTCGTTGGCAATACAAACAAATTTTGACCAAGATTTTATTGGGCCTGAGAAAGAATAATGTCATTAGCCCGGAACTATTGGATGTTTACTTGTTTGATCATGTGTACATTAAGAAAATATCTTATTTCTTCGAGAATTAATTTGCACATTCATAATTTTTATTGGAACACTCTACTACAGTAGAATACTTATAAAATTAATACATGGGGACCATCAAAATTTATTAATTAAAAGAGTTATTAATTAATCGATAAATTAATAATTATTCAATTTATATATTAATTAATATTTTATTAATTTATAGTATACAAATGGTTGGAAGAAAAATTCTCTATATATTAATTATATTTTTATTAATTATTGTATTCAAAGAGATTGGGGTTATTCGCAATGCAATGATGTCGAAGATGTTCTAAACTCACCAGAAGAAAAATGTGTTGCACAGTTGTTGACTGTTGGAAGAAATTATTGAAAGCGTTATTGGAATTAATAAAGATGATATCGATGAAGAAGGATGATGAATGTTCTTACATTGCAACCCCCTTCGCGAAAGAAACTATTAATAAGCGGGCCAATTCACATTGAACAATTTCTTGTTGAGCTATGAGAAAACTACACCAGAAGTTCTTTCCCTTGCTAAGGAAAATTAGAGACGAGATTCAAAGGAAATGATTTCAACAAATAAACAAATGACAATTTGAGTCATTTTTCAAGAACTTATAAATCATTCATGTAATATGATATATTTAAAGGAATTATTAATTTATATTTTATATGGGGTCTAAAGAAATTATCAAATGTTATTATCTTTAATTTTAGCGAATTATTAATTTTCACCCAATCCAGAGTACGGGACCAGAAAATATCTTATTTCTTCGAGAATTAATTTGCACATTCATAATTTTTATTGGAACACTCTACTATAGGGTTGATTATGGTCCAAAACTCGGACTAGATCAAAAAAACTGGATCAGACCGAGACCGATTTAGCCCAAAACTCTGGACCGAGGACCGGACCGAATGTGTTCAGTCCGGTCCCGTCCAGTTCTTCCTTCGGTTCGTTCCAAGAAGGCATAATGATCGATTATACGTAAGACCGAACTGGACCGAACCGGACCGAGGACCGAACATGAGGGAAAGTGTAGACCGAGGACCAAACCAAAATAGGTTCGGTCCGGTCCGGTCGGGCTGGTTCGGGCCGGTTTTTTGGTTCGGTCCGATCCATGGTCCTTTATGCTCAGGCCTACTCCACTGTAGGCATTGTATAATTGTACAGTTTTTACATTGCGCTTTAACCGCTTGTATAATTGAGTTCTCAATTAAAAATATGAGTGTGCAAATCATCTCCTTATTTCTTGTGGACAAAAATAATTTCTTTTGTTTAACAATAGTTTTCGATATTTTAGCCGATTTGAGATTGATTTAATTTACGTTATATCATTGACAATTTGACAAGTCAGTACTATAAAAATAAGACTAAAGTTTTGAAGGGTCCAAAGTTGAACTTTGACGGATTTGCTACAACTTCCTTTATGTCTTTCTTAAAGCACATTGTTTTGTACTCCCTCCGTCCCATATTAAGTGTCCACAATAGAATCTTTTAAGTCTTTTTTCCTCCACTTTGACCATAAATATTTTTGTTTGTGTTATATAATACTGAACGAAAATTCTACCAACGAAAAATATATTCAAAACTCTATCTCATTTCAATATATCTAGCATCAAATATCATATAACATTAGAAGGAAATCATTTTGAAAGTCATAAGTTGAAGAAAAAAGACTTTGAAAAAGTCAAATGGACACTTAATGTGGGACGGAGGTAGTATAAGTTAAATGAACTCCTCAGACGAGCTACTCTTTGGGATTTATATAGTATTAGTTTGGCAAATTATAAACAAGTTTTACAATCAAAAGATTGTGGGTTCGAATTGTTTTTAGAACATTTGAGATATGTCCGCGTATATGCCGGACAGGCTAGTAGTCCGAATGGGCCACATAAAACCCAAGCGAACCACAAGCCCAATCGAATCATTCTGAACCAAGCAACCTATTCAAGTCCGAAGGGGCCACTAGAGTCCGAACGGGCCATAAAGTTCCAAATGGGTATCCGCGTATACCGGACGGACCCCACATCCGAACGGGATCCGGACGGGCGTACTACATCAACCCAAAAGAAGACAACGTTAGACCCGATAAAGAATGGCACCTCTTCAAACTATTGGACAATAGCAAGCACTTACGCAACATCATGATTCCGGGATTTAAGGAGCGATGTCCCCAAGGTGTACCGACACCCAAGGCGAATGCTAGGTATAGGTCGTCTCCTTCATTCCCAAGGTGTCAAGAACAGTGCTTCCAAACAGTACTTCAAGTAGTATAAATACCCAAGCATTTATTACTTAATACACAGCATTTACTGCACACATATACACACTTATTACTACAGCCTCCTCGGCTCTCATATATAGCCTCTTCGGCTCATATTCACATACTTACTCTCACGCCCGAGCTTGGTCCTGGGTCAACACCCGGGGCGAGCTAACGGGTGTTCTTTCTTATTTTCAGATAATTAAAGGGGATACCTCACCAAGAGACGAGGGAACGCACCATAGACTCAAGGTACGGTATTTTACCTTAACATTTTGACGCCATCCGTGGGACCCGTTTATTTCATCTACCAGCTAAGAGAGAATGACAGGACCACCTGGAGGAGGGTTGGACGGTCGTGACGAGCGAGAAGAGACTCCCCCTCCTCTCACCAAGGAGCAGATTGAAGGGCACATTTCGGCAATGAAGTCCATAATCAAAGATTATAACCGACAGAATAAGGCTGATCCGATACGTCTGGACTTTGGAGCGGAAAATATACCTCTAAATGAAGGACGTGTCGCGAGAGGAAAAGATGTCGGCGAGGAAGACTTAAGCAAGCCCTTCAAGGAAAAACTAAAAACACCCCTCACAAGAAGGATCATTGAGTTCGCTGGCCCGGAATATGTTATGCCTGCCAACATCACGCTGTATGATGGGTCCACTGACCCAGCCGATCATTTAAATCGTTTTTCGATGGCAGCGAACTCAGGGGAATGGCCCATGCCGGTTTGGTGTCGGATGTTTCAGCAAACATTGGACGGAGGAGCCAGGGGTTGGTTCGAGAGTCTCCCGCCCAATAGCATCAATGAATGGTATCAGCTAAGGGAAGCATTCACCAACAGATACTCAATAAGAAGGGCGTGTTACAAAGAGCCCCATGAGATCACCAAGGTTGTAAGAAGGGCTAACGAGACCCTACCGGCGTTCAAAGAAAGATGGACGGTGGAAACTGGTCTCATTATGGGTGTTCCGGAGGTCATGAAGATCTCGTCCTTCATGGATTCAGTAAAATCTCCGGAGCTAGCAAAGCGCTTCTCAAGCAACATACCCAAGACCGTTGACGAAATGATGAGAAGGGTGGATGAATTTGTCCGGGCGGAAGAAGCGTATGCCCGCACGGAACTCCCTCCGGGAGAGTCGAGGGACATTCATCGTCGCCTGTCTTTTCCGACAGGACCACGAGATGTCCATCAGAGATTGACCTTTCCAACCTCCACGAGAAGTGACAGAGACAACCGGAGTAGCCAAAGAAGAGATTATAAGGGAAATGACTATAAGAACCCTTACAAGGTAAGAGACAATTTCAGCGGGGGAAGGCATAGGGATTACAGAGCACCCTACTCCCAAAGAGACCAAGCAAACAAAGCAGTGCCGGTACTCTCTTTGGACTCTCTGATTAAGTGTCCCAAAGAAATTTTAGCTACCGAAACCTAACTGCAATTGCCAGCACCAAGACCAGTGGCCAATCCGTTGAGAACAGGCGACCCCGATAAATACTGTGACTATCATCAGGATAAGGGTCATCACACAAACGATTGCATACAATTGAGAAAACAATTGGAAATCGCCCTCGAATCAGGAAAGTTGAACCACTTGATGAAGGATTTAAGGCAAAGAGTAGGAAGAGGCCAAGGCAGAAACCCTCCCCCTCCACCCAAGGTAATCAACATGGTCA
This sequence comes from Tanacetum coccineum, assembly GCA_026074375.1. Taxonomy (NCBI): domain Eukaryota; kingdom Viridiplantae; phylum Streptophyta; class Magnoliopsida; order Asterales; family Asteraceae; genus Tanacetum; species Tanacetum coccineum. Next base: position 18,714 of record BQNB010085756.1, read on the forward strand.
AAACCCTTTCCTCCAAAGAGAAGAAACGCAAGGACCGCGAAGCAACAAAAGCTTGGATGAACGCCCCTATCACCTTCCCAAGGGTCATATCAGATGATGCATCCGATGAACCTCTAATCATAGAAGCCGAAGTGGAAGGTTATCTGGTAAGGCGTGTGTATGTGGATGAGGGTTCATCCGTGGAGGTCATGTTTGAACATTGTTTTGAAAACTTGCCCCCGAAGGTAAGGGCAGGACTAAGAGAAACAAGAACGGATTTGGTGGGTTTCGCCGGCGAGATTGCGAAACCATTGGGGAAAATCGATCTGGAAGTGTGCTTTGGGAATGAAGGTCTGAGCAGAAGGATGTCCATAACATTTTTAGTCGTTCGCGCCCCCTCTCCTTACAACATAATCTTGGGAAGACCAGGATTAAAAGCACTGCATGCTATTCCATCAACTATCCACGCGATGATCAGGTTCCCCACTCCGAAGGGAATAGCAACTCTGGTGACCCGGTCAACGATAATCGCAGAATGCAGACTTCGAGAAGAAGAACAAATACTGACGGAAAAGCAACCGGAAGTCCATGAGACAGGACAGCCAGATGAAGGGGCAGACCTTACTGAGCAAATACTAGTTAATCCCCACTTCCCAGATCAAATTATTACCATAGGAGGAAGACTTTCTCCAGATTGCAAGAACCAACTAAAGACACTCCTAATAGACAACATGGAGGTCTTCGCTTGGGAACCGTCCGACATGACCGGGGTGCCCCGAAAGATCATAGAGCACTCCCTCAATGTAAACCCGTCTTTGGAACCGTTCTGCCAAAAAAGGAGGACCTTTTCTCCAGAGAAAAGCAAAGCTGTCACTAATGAGGTAGCCGAATGGGTAAGAGCAGGAATAGTCCGTCCGGTCAAGTACCCAACGTATATCTCTAACCCAGTTCTAGTCAAGAAATGTGATGGATCATGGAGAATGTGTATTGATTTTAAAATTTTGAACTCTGCATGCCCGAAAGACTATTATCCCTTGCCTAGTATTGACTGCAAGGTCGAAGCAGTCATGGGTTTCAAGTACAAGTGTTTCCTTGATGCCTACAAAGGGTATCATCAAATTCAGATGGCAAGAGAAGATGAGGAAAAGACAGCCTTTTACACAGAGCAGGGGACATACTGCTACATGAAGATGCCATTTGGTTTAAAAAATGCGGGTGCCACCTACCAACGGTTGGTTGATTCAATGTTTCAAAGCCAAATAGGAAGGAACCTATAGGCATATATGGATGACATGGTTATCAAAAGCAAAGATGAGAAGGATCTCCTGGCAGACATTGCAGAAACTTTTGAAAATTTGAAAGCAATAAACATGAAGCTGAATCCCAAAAAATGTTCGTTTGGTGTAGAAGAAGGCAAATTTTTGGGGTATATGGTCACATCGGAAGGAATCAGGGCAAACCCCAAAAAGACAAAGGCCATATCGGATCTCACTTCCCCAAAAACATTGAAGGAAATGCAAAGTCTCAGTGGAAAGCTAGCTTCGTTAAATCGGTTTTTGGCCAAGTCAGCCGAAAGGGCTCTCCCTTTCTTCAACACTCTCAAAAACATAACCAAAGAAAACAAGCATGAGTACCGATGGACTTCAGAGGCAGAAGAAGCTTTTCAGCAGATGAAGAGGTTGATAATATCCCTTCCATCATTAACACCACCCCTCCCGAAAGAGACACTCTATGCATACCTAGCAGTGGCAAAGGAGGCTGTCTCAGCAGTACTGATGACAGACCGAAACGGAAGACAATGCCCGGTCCAGTATGTGAGCAGAACGCTAAATGAGGCAGAAAAGAATTATTCCCCTCTGGAAAAGCTGGCTCTTTCTTTAGTTAACATGACAAGGAGACTAAGAAGGTACTTTGAAGCTCATCCCGTCAAGGTCATCACGGACCAACCCATAAAAAATATCCTAAGCAGAGCAGAGACCTCAGGGAAATTAGCCAAGTATGCCGTGGAGATAGGGACATACAAAATTTCATTCATACCTAGGAATGCTATTAAAGGCCAAGTCATGGCAGATTTCCTATCCGATGCTCCGGATGGAGAGGCAGAAGAGGAATATTTTTGAATGCCCGAAGTGCCACCTGAGATAGACGACACTGAAGTCTGGACACTCTTCACGGACGGAGCAGCCAGTCTGAAAGGCTCAGGAGCAGGTCTCGTGTTGATTGGACCTAGTGGTTTGGAGTATACTTATGCCCTTCGTTTAACATTTGTCAGTACCAATAACGAAGCAGAGTACGAAGCTCTCCTAGCAGGGTTACGCATTGCAAGAAAAATGAAGGTGTCAGGCATAGAGGTGAAGGTAGACTCCAAACTGGTTGCTAATCAAATCAATGGGGCATATGAAGCCACCAAAGAGTCAATGATCAAGTATTTGGCCAAAGCCAAGGAGTTCATCTCAGAATTCAAGACATTCTCCATCGAGAACATACCGAGAGAGGATAATCAGAAGGCGGATATTTTAAGCAAACTGGCCACAGTTCCTTTCAGTCACCTCACCAAAGAGATTCTAGTTGAAGTTCTCAATGAACGATCAACAGACGCTAAGGAGGTGCAAACCATTGTGGAAGAGGAAGGGGAGAATTGGATGACTCCCATCATCAAATACTTGGAAGAAGGAATAGTCCCTTCGGACAAAAATGAAGCACGGTCCTTGCGTGCCAAGATAAGCCAATACGTGATAGAGTCAGGAATACTGTTCAAAAAAGGATACTTGGTCCCGATGTTGAGGTGTGTGGGTCCTTTGCAAGCAAACTATGTAATTCGGGAAATCCACATGGGATCTTGTGGAATGCACATAGGCCCAAGAGCAGTGGTCAGGAAAGCAATGCGTCAAGGCTATTACTGGCCCACGATGCATGCTGATGCTAAAGAGGTAGTAGACAAGTGTGACTCATGCCAAATTCATTCCCCGGTTCCAAGACTCCCAAAGACACACATGACATCCATCATGGCTCCTTGGCCTTTTTATCAATGGGGGATGGACATCCTGGGACCATTGACACCAGCCAGAGGAGGAGCCAAATTTGTTATTGTGGCAATTGATTATTTCACTAAGTGGATAGAAGCAAAGCCTTTAATCAAAATAACAGGAAAGAAGAGAAGCAGCTGCCGTGAGAGAGGCCAAGTACAAAACAAAGATGGAACAGTACTATAACAAGAGGGTCCGCCCAGCTGGTTTTAGGCCAGGAGAGTTTGTGTATCGAAGGAATGAAGCAAGCAGGATAGAGAATGAAGAAAAGTTGGGACCAAATTGGGAAGGCCCATATAGAGTCACAGAAGCATTCGAGAATAGCTCTTACAAGTTACAAACAATGGAGGATAAGGTGGTGCCTCGAACATGGCACGCAGTTAATTTACGCAAATGTTACTTGTAGGATTTATTGTTTTATGAATTCTGTATTTACGAATGCTAATTAATTAATATTATAGTCTTTCCTCCCAGTTCAAAAGGAGAAGGCAATTTTCCAATATTTGTTGCAATAATTGGACGGACGGATCGCTACCTCCGGACAAAATAAATCCCACAGACAACTAAGTCACAGGGTTAAAATGACAAGGAAGGGCACAGCCCCTCCGGACGTAATAAATCCCACAGACAACTAAGTCACAGGGTAAAAATAATAAGGAAGGGCACAGCCCCTCCGGACAAAATAAATCCCACAGACAACCAAGTCACAAGGTAAAAATGATGAGGAAGGGCACAGCCCCTCCGGACGTAATAAATCCCACAGACAACTAAGTCACAGGGTAAAAATGACAAGGAAGGGCACAGCCCCTCCGGACGTAATAAATCCCACAGACAACTAAGTCACAGGGTAAAAATAATGAGGAAGGGCACAGCCCCTCCGGACAAAATAAATCCCACAGACAACCAAGTTACAGGGTAAAAATAATAAGGAAGGGCGCAGCCCCTCCGGACAAAGTAAACCCCACAGACAGCCAAGTCAAAGGTTAAAAATGGTTTGGAAGGGCACAGCCCATTCGAATACAAGTGGAACAAGCAGAAAAAGTGAGAAATCAAGTGCGACAAAGGCATACTTACAACGGCACCAGAATAAGTTACAATTATCAGTCCCAAAAAAGGGGACATTCGTTCAAAGTTACAAGCAATTCAAAACAAAACCTATCTATTACAAATTACAAAAGCTAAGTCTTCTTAGATGGAGGAGATTTGGAACCTCCGGAAGCGTGTTCGGTAACAGGGTCTTGAAGAGAAGGACCAGTCTTGTCTTTTGAACCGGCCACCTCCGCGGCCCTAACAAGTGTGGGAGCAAAGGCAATACCTCCAGAACCAGCCTTGGGAGCATCCTTGGGAGGAGGGGCAGGATGAAGTTTTAAGAGATCTTGCACCGGCCTCTCAGAGAGATGAGAGATACGATCCACATACGAATAAGTTTTGGAAAACAACCTCTCGTATTCAGCATTCATTTTCTTATCGGAGTAAGGATCAAACCTGTTCATCCTCATCATAATCTCACGGAGCTCCTCTTCGGACCTCGCCTCAGCCAGACCTTGTCCCCATCCGGTCTGGAGTGCATAGTTGAAAGGAACAGAGAGACTTTGTTTGTATTCATGGCTCTGTAGAAGACGCCCCACCACAGTGGGAAGAAGCTTCCTAATAGCATCAGTCTTCTCCCTTTTGGCAAAGGCAAGTTGGGTTCGGAGCCCCTCATTTTCCGATAGTCTGTCACTAGAAACCCTTTCAGCATAAACCAAGGCAGAGTCTTTCTGAGCAAGCTGGCTTTCCAGGTCTTTCACAGCAGAAGAATGGATCTCATCAACACTTTGCAATGTTTTCTCCAACTCTTTGATCCGAAGGGCTTGTTCGGCATTAGTAGCCATCAAGCTATTCTTCTCGGCCTGAACAACAGCAAGACCCTCAGAACACTGGGCATGCTCCTCGCGGAGTTGCCTATGCTTCCCAGACAAAGTATTGTAGAAATTTTGAACAACATTAAAATCCTCTCGGGTCCGAACAAGCTGACTCCGCGTAGTCTCGAGACTCTCTTGCAAGGCATGATGGGTGTCATAAAGGGACTCAAACTGGCAAAGGGTGTGGGCCTGTGCCATAGCACCACGGGCCAAGGAGAACCAGGCTCTGTCCAAAACAACATTATTGTCCAAAAGATTCATCTCCTCTCGAACACCAGGAGGAATAAGGTTGACCATCAAATCACGGCACTCCTCCGGAGTGGTCACTCGGCTCCTTTGGTGAATTCCTCAAGACGGAATAAAAGAGATGGAGCTAAAGAAGACCCGGCCCCATCGGCACCAACACCTGCGAAACATCACCTATTAGCAACACAGGGTGCGAAGAATAAAACACTTAAGAAAATAAAAGGGAAATAAAAGACGCACCTTTCGGAAGGGGATCAGGCATAGGAGTCTCCTCCTGGGCAATAGACTTCCCATTATCCGGACGGGTCGCAGCAGTGGGGATGGACTCAGTTTCAATAACAACCCGTTCCGTAGTGTCACTAACATGCCTATCCGGCCCCTCAAGATCAATCTCTTCATCCACATCATCATCAAAATTACCATCTCTATTACCAAGAACCCCTGAGTGCTCATCGTGATGCTCTTCATAAAGACGAGTGGTGGTATTAGCAGAATCATGCGCAGGAATCTCAAGCAAATTATCTCCCTGAGTCTGAGTAGGGGAAATCACATTGTCACCCCTAGAAACATCCGAAGTAACCGCCTCTATTGTCCGAAGAGGAGTAGGACAAGGGATGTGATCAGTAGATTTCTCCTTACGCCTCTTCGAACTCCCCTCAGGCCCACTGGCACCTTCGGACCCCCTGTTCTTCTCGGCCTTCCTCTTGGCAGCAGCCTGCGCTTTCCTTATCCTAGTGGCCACTATCTTAGGATCTGAGGCCTCAACCCTTTGTTGTGAATCCGTCTTGCCGGGAACTTGCTCATCGTCACTAAGAGGAGTGGTAGTATGTTGAGGAATGACGTCTTGTTCGGTCAAGGCCCCTCCAGCCTCGATAGTCATCCCGGAAAGAAAAGGAAGACGTAAATACTCCGACATGGTAACAACTACAAAAAAAAACACACCAGGTGAGAAAATAAAGGAAGGAATATACACAATATCGCAAACAAATAAAGGAGATAAGTGCCCTCTCATTACCATTGCCCTCCGGATCTTTGAACAAAGGACGGAACTTAGGAAATTCCCAAGTGATAGCCAACCCAGCACTAAAAAGCAACCCGCTCGGAATACCACGAATATCAATAGGCTGGTTGGTTAAAGCAATAACATCATCCTCATCGAACCCATCCTTGGGTGCAGGATCACTTATATCCGAATCATGATGCCTCCAGCACATAGCATCCGGAATGGCTCTTCGATCAATAAAAAAGAAACGCCCTTTCCACTTTTTCATACAAGAGAATGTTTCGTTCAAAATCTTACCTCGAAAATCCTTACCGGCCCTTTTCTCGAATGAAAACCAATCCCCTTGTTTGCTAAGTTTATAAAAAACCCGGAACAAAGTTACCGAAGGGACGATGTCAAGGCTTCGACAATACAACTCGAATAAGGTCAATCGGGTCAAGCCTAGTGGCACTAGTTGGGAGATATGTACATGAAAATGCCTAATCACGGCAAGAAGGAAGGTCGAAAAGGGTACCCTTAGCCCGACAAACTCAAAATACTGCTCATAGAGACCAATATACTCATCAGTCAAACGATCCATGGTCCATTCGGAAGAAACAGCAACATGGTGTAGATCCCTAGGAATTTTATATTTACGAGTGAGGGCTTTCACTTCTGATGGTCTCATGGTAGAAATATAAGATCCCATGTCACGCTTACTGGACGAAGAGGCTTCGACTTGCGACCCCATGTCAACTCGTTCCACGTCAGACATTTTCAAAGATCCGAAGAGGCGGCAACTTACAAAGTCAAAAAGGGAAGAAAGGTATACCTGATCACAATAAAGAAAAGGCGGCTGGACGAGTCGGATAATTATCTTGCAAACATAGGACGTTCGGCTATGATCTCTAAATTTTTTACACACGGTAAAAAATAAATAACTATGGGCTATTTATAGGCACCAAATGGGCTTGATTTCGTCAAAAAACGCACAACAGCTGTCAAAAGCCCAATCGTGACCATTGATGAGAAATCACCCAACACGTGTACACACCGGATGAAGAAACGATGAAAAGTCATAATGGTTTTTAACCCACCGTAATTATGATTTTGTCTCATACACATCAAGAAGACAAATGGATCTCAACTTCTAATAATTATGAATTTTGTTTCATACCTATCAAGACGCAAAAAAAAAAAGAAAAAAAAAAAGAAAAGGAGGAGGAATAGGGCAAGAAAAGAACAAGACCTAACTCCAAACCCTTCCAGACGACACCACAGTATGACTTCAATAGTGTTACAACCTCTTAAAGCCTACTAGGGGACATTGACCGTGTATAATGCCGGACAGGCTATTTATACAAGCACTTTAAACACACACATATCATACATGTACAACTCACACATTGAAACATCAAACAAAGATCTGTATGCAAATCACGCATACAGATAATTAACGATATGCAATATTGTGATAAGTTTTTCGTGTAACGTTCCTTATAATTCGATCAAAATAAAAAACGATATGCAATTGTAATAATTAACGATATGAAATATCGGCCGATTAAAAAAAGAGTTATGCTTTGATTTACTTATCGAGAAACGACAGACTAAGGTAGAAGGTTGAGCTTAAAATGACAAACGAAGCAAGACTTTGATACTACCATAATATAAGTCTCAGACACATAATATAACCATAATCATGTAACCTTGACAAAAGTAAAGCAAGAAAAACATCACTACGGGGAAATTCTTAAAATGTGAACCCAAAATCTTAAAAAATGAACATGTTTCTAAGAAACATAGCAAGACTTTGATGAATATAACCAAAAAAATTTGCAACTCTATCCTCTCTAATTCAAGTTATAAAATATATGCAATAAAATCAAGATAATATTTCTGTTATACCATCTTTTGATGTTTAATTCTAGTGCTCTTCTGGAACAGGGAGATTGAGATCAATCATATCATAACATGATGGAACCGCGTGTTCCATAACGGCATAATGATCGATTGATCAATTTAAAAAATTACAGTCTTGGAAAGATAGTGCAACGTTATTACCAAACAGTATTTCACTTCTTTATATATACTTTTATATAGAGGGCCTGCTAAAGAATGAACATAAGTCTAATTCAATGGATAAAGATTTCAAGCATAAATTGTGATAAGTTGCTTGTCTCTGACTCTTGTTAAGAAACATTAACAGAAATTGCAAAACTACAAGTACATTTTCTAGAGCTTAAGCATAAAAGAATAAAAACCCATTTAGATCATTTTCTACATTTATCTTATGCAACGAAATGGTTTCAGTGTTGAAAACATAATGCCATAATCGACATGAATGTTCTTAAAATTCCAATTTCAAAACTTGTACAAAGATCCACATCAGCAAAGAAGTCACATCAGCAAGCTAGCCACAGAAGTAAGCTAACTTCAGAAAGCTAGACACAAATTTGACCCATTAACAAACTATGACATCGTCAATGATACAGGTAAACAATTATTTATAAGTAACTTCAAACAACTAAATGGTCTTATTTTCACCCACAAAAGAATAAACAGTCTTGGCAGATGAGATCGCATGTTGTGCAGCTGCACTTCCCTTATTATACTTCTCTGTCACCTTTTTGATAAGGTCATTAGAGCTCTCCCATAAATCAAATCATAACCAACATTGTAATAAATAAAAGCCCAATAATTTCTAGCCTCCATAGTAATAGAAATGCCACAACATTTCCCTCTACAAAAGTTGCTTCATTCATCACGAACATTGGTACCTACAAAGTTTAAAAATAAATTTAAAATTACAAACTCATCCACATGGACAAGATCTTCAATGGCTCATGTTACAAAAGAACAAAGAGAATTCATGGACGCACATTTTCGATGATGACGTCTTGAATGGTGAGGCTATCACTAAATTACTATTGTGATATTTGCCAATATAAGTTACAATTACGATATTTTCCAATATAAATAGTTAAAAAATAGACGAGACCAAACTTGTTTTCTTCTCTTTTGAAGTTTGGTTGCCTTGCTGTAAGCTCCTTCACGGACTTTTGAAAATTCTCCATCTTTACCCTTCATTAGGCCAGCTAAAACCGCGGCATGATCCCTAACATGTGGCTAGGGGTGAGCAAAAAAACCGGTTGCCAAACCGGAAACCGGTTCCAACCCGAAAACCGAACCGGTCAAACCCGGTTTTGACCAAACCGTTTCCGGTTTTTGGCCAAACCAACCGGTTTGGCTTTTTTCGACCGCCACCGGTTTGATCACCGGGTTTTGGAACCGGTTTTTGGAACCGGTTTGGACCCGACCCGGATTTTTTAGGATAAAAATGAGTCTCAGGAATTTACTTTATCAGATTTTCTTATCTATTTAGATTTTCTTGTGGATAACTGGATAGGATAACTGATTTTTTTATCCTATAAATAAGGGTGTTGTATTACAACTTACATTACATACAATCCTTCTTAAGCAAAAAAAAACCTATCCACCTCAATGGCAAGTGAATCCGCCTCAGACTC
>BQNB010085757.1:10836-25810 GCA_026074375.1 Tanacetum coccineum
AATGATTAATATATTCCCAAATTTGGTTAAATACCACCTGATGCGCGGATCGACCTTACTTTTCTTACTCGGAGGCTGGAGCAGATTGCCATCTATTCAATATCAACGATCTCGGAGTGAGATGTCAATAGATAACGTGTGTATCTCCGTGACAAATGAGACAAGTTTCTATTGAGAGAAACCCGAATGGCTAGGAAGGGTTGTGCATTGCATCACTGGGTCCATGATGTCGTTTTCAATACCAGCAATCATCTTGTGATTCTGATAGATTATTTATTGACCCGGTTTCTGCCTTAAGTTGTGTGGAGGGCTTCTTTCTTTAGACCCTTTATCCATACATTTCTTTTTCATTCTTCAACGCCTTCAATGCTTACCAGGACGTCATTACTAACACCTTGTTGTGATTGTTCCAGTGTTAACTCAATCTTAGTAGGCATTATTCCCATATACATTCATCTCCAATCATACCTAAGGACTGCTATTTCTAACTTTGGATTATCCTTGGGTAGATCCTCCGGTTCTGGTTGGATCATAGGATTGATTCCTAACCTAACTACCTTATGACTTCAGAATCGTCGTGAAATTAAGATGTTGTTGGGTATAAGATCGAACCATAAAACCTTTTCTTCAGCACATTGAGTCGCTTTGAGTCATTTAGATCATATTTTAAATACATTTCTCCCCTTATTATAAATAATAAAAACTTTAGTTTTTAAAATACCTTGTGAATTAAAAATATATCTTTAAAAAACTGTGGGAGAAAATAAATTTTCAGCATGATGTTTGGAACATATTGATAATGATTTTGAATTCATAAGTAATGGTCGTTGTTGATGTATCCAAAAACATTAAAACTTTGTTTTTCGAAAAACTCCCCCTCAATAATAGGACCAATTGAAAAATTGTTGTATTTTGAAAACATCGTGAGGGTTGGAGTGTTGAACACACAATTTTGAAAGATTATGAATTGTCAAATCGAGAAATTCTTGAAAATTGTGTTCAACGTTTTGAAAAACCCGATGTTAAGAGACTTCTCTTCTAAAAGTAAGGGTAAGCGCACTGAAACGTAACACTCTCCTTTTTCTTTGAGCTAAAAAATTTGAATGTCTTGTAAAAAACATCTTCAAGACCGAGAAACGTAATTTTCTCGTTGGGGAGGATAAGTTATAAACCTTCCCATTATTTGAAGTACGGGTTATGTACTGACATTTGCACATAAGGCCTTCTAGAAAATTAGAAGAGACAGTGTTTGAAACTATTTCAACTCTCGCTCGAACTTCATTTACACACACCGTTCAAACGTAAATTCGATCATTTTCTAAGTCAACTAAATGTATCGATTCCAAGAGACATGTCGAGAAGATTCTTTTTATGAAAATTTTCTGATTTTGTATTATGTACCCTGTTGTCTCAGCTTGCTATATGATGGGAATAGTAATTCAACTTTTGAATCCGTGATGTAGCTTCTATGTTTTGCTTAAGGAACAACTTTTGGAAAACCAAGCTTTGAACTTGACGGTTCATTATTGCTGTGGTCTTGAATTCCCGAGTTCTGAACATTATGATCAGAAGTCATTTATGAAGAAACGAGGCCTGAACAGGTGTGAACCAACTTCATTACATGAGAACCAGGCTTGAACTGTTGTGTTCAAACGTCATTTAAACATTGATGACCGAGGCTTGAACTGCTGTGTTCAAACATCATTTAAACATTGATGACCGAGGCTTGAACTGCTTTGTTCAAACATCATTTAAACATTGATGACCGAGGCTTGAACTGATGTGTTCAAACGTCATTTCGTGATCATTAGATCAAAATTCCTTGAAGCCCTGTTTTCTGCGATATCTTTCTTTTTCGCAACCAAACTCTGAGTCCTTCCTCTGTAGGATAGAACGATGTACCTGTACTTAAGAGAGTACCTGCACTGACATTAAGAGCTTGTTCGCTTTCACATTGGTTAGGGATATCTGCATTTGAACCATTTGGGGGTTCACTTTCAACCTTTGTTGTGCTAGAGGCGAATGTCTTTCCTGTTGGAACCCATCTAAGACAAACAATCTTTAGAATTCTACCCGTTGGTTGCCACCTAAGACAAGATCTAGGACTTGTTGTTTTCTCATGCACAGTGGTAGTCTTGTTGATTGAAAACCTATGACCTTTTGGGATCTGTCTTTTTGGTTTCGTTGCAACCCTTATTTGCTCTACGGGTTTGTTTCTGTTTGTTGTCTTATTAGATGGAACCTTAGCACACGAGTTGACTTCTTTTAGGCTTTTAAATACACAAACTCATGATTGGCATTAAAAAGACCACATTTCGACGACTCGAGCAAAACAAAATGTTTGGAGTCAGAAAAATTCTAGGTATCCAGAGTGTTCATGTGTCTTTTTTCCCTTAGCTTCCTCTAGGTATGAAGAACATGTTCGTTTGATGCTATACCTAGATGCAGCTTGGTGCAATCCATGTTTTGAGGTTTGCAGGGGCAATTCTCTTCTCTTATGCAAATGATGTGTAGTGACTGGTTTTTAACAAATTGTTGTTTCACCTCAACTTGGAGGCAAACCGTGTTTTGAAATTTAAGGTCTTTCAGACTTAAAACTGCAGCGGATTGTTAACAACGGATTGGTTTTTTGAGTGGTTGTGCCAACCGGTTTGTCCCAAGATTAGGTTTTGTAAACTTAGTATTCACAACTATTATCCTGATAATTTCCTTAACTCATTTTTGAAATGCTGCAACTGCAAAACCCTTTTTCCTGAAGTTGAGCTTTGAAATTTATCATTGGTTGTCAATCAAAAGAGTGAGTGTTCTATGTTCTTACTCGTCAGGTGTCTTTAAGAAATCAAACATTTCTTTGTATGCCTTTTATCAAAGTCTCAATTTTCCTTGAGTAACTTAGCCACTTTATGTTTCCAATTCGATTTTATTGTTTCAATTACATCGATTTTTCATGATATCCAGGCTACATTACCTTATTCTCTTCAAAAAATGACTTTGTTGCCCTGAATTTTAAAACAGTGTATGCATTGTATTCAAGATCAATACAATGTGCTTCGAGTTTTGCAAAATCTTTTTGACACTGGGCAACAGTCTTTTTGAGACAAACATTTTCAGACTCGAGTGATTGATCTGAGAGTTCAATTGTCTTGTCATCAGTTAATATTAGGCAGGAAAGGAATATTTCATGACATTGTTCACATTCTTGTCAACGCTTCTCCTTCATTAATGAATTCAGGTTGCTCAGTATGCTGTTGTCCTGTAGCAAAGATATTGATTTCAGCAGTCGTTTGTACCTCAGCCATTGGCTCTTCATCATTTATGGGTCTGATATCTGCATCATCAACATGTGCATCATTCCCTGATCTGCTTGCTTGTATCCTCTCTTTTTGATCTGGTCCCATTGCTTGTAATTGATAACTGAACTAGCATTCAAATACATTACTTGTATCATCTTTTCCTCGGTTGTCTGTTTGTCCTTTCATTTCACCCTTCTTCTGCATAAACTCATTTATGTTGTTGCTCTTCCACCACTCGACTTCTTAACAGAGCCATGTTGTTGGTTCAGTGTGTCAACGGAAGTCTGGAATAGCGAGTCGAGTGTATTGTAGAATTTGTTGCGTATCCTGTCAACATAATCATCATTCCAATAAACCGTGACTTTGATGAACATCTGAAACTTGTCTGGAGTACTTTAAAAGTAGACATGGATCCAATCTTTGAAATTCTTCTTTTCAAGTTGCTTTTGTATTGATCCATGTACAAGAACATGTGCCCTGAAAGTCTCTAGATCTTGACCAAAGAGTGTTTGCAAAAAGCGCAGTTTTAAATCCCTCTTCGTTTTCGACGACTTCCTGTTAAGTCGTTGTTTGAAAGACACTGAGGTGTGAAGTGATGTCGTTGAAAGATACCATGCAACTTTCTTTTTGATTTGTCTTGAATAGTTGCAATTTGTTGTATTTCCGAATCTGTAACACGAAAGATAAGGTATCTCTTTTCCCATTTTATCGAGAATTATGAGTGGTGGAAAGATTTTTTAAAAATGATCATAAAGTGGATATGAAGTATTAAAAGTTTGTGGTTTTGGTAAGCCTTACTTCAACAGCCGGGATTTTATACGACGTCTATGATTAAAACCGATAAATGAATAACGGGATTCTACAGAATCATAGAAAACCGGGAATATTGGTTGCAGAAACAGCGCGAAAAAATTCCACAAAAACTGAAAAGTGTCAATTTCTCAAGAAACAAGCTTTTTGGGCCTCGAAAAATCCTTAAACCTGCCAAAGGGTGGTAACAGCGTGATCCGTCTCGTTTTCTCGCATTCGTTGAGAGCTCACGGCCTGAAAACGGAGTTACGGATCAAAAGTTATGGCCGTTTTTTAACTGAAAACCTTTTCGTCACACAAAATTTTTAAAAAAAATTTCGTTCGGTCCAAAAATTCCGCTCGTTCGAATCGCTCCGTATCGATCGCTTGTCGAGTCCGCTCGTTCGAATCGCATCACGCTCGTTCGAATCCGCTTTCGTTTCGATCGCATCGTTCATTCGGCTGCTTGTTCATCGCTCTTTCGATCCACGCTAGTTCGATCGCATCGTTCGAATCACGCAAGTTCGATCGCCTTAGTTCGAGTCCGTAGTTCGATCACCTATTCGATCCGCTCGTCTCGATCAATAGTTTTTTTCCCTCCGTTCGATCGATAATACGTTTTTCCCACTTCGTTTCGATCGATAACCTTTTACCACTCGTTCGATCGAATACGTTTTTCCACTCTCTATCGATTCGGAACGTATTTTCTTCACTTTTATTCGGTCTCTCTCTTGTTACCCGCTGTTTCCAACAACAAAATGAGCCACCAACGCAAAAATATTTATGCCGAGTATGAACAACCTAGCTGCCGAAATCAATATGCTTACCACAAACCAAAAAAACACGCTATCCACCCGAGGCGATTGATACCAATTGTAGAAACCCGTTTAATACTTCCACTTCATAACCCGAACCACGAAAACAAGAAAAGAGATAGAGAGAGAGGCGAAATGTAGAGAGAGAGATGAGAGAGAGTTGAGAGAGAAATAAGAAATTAGATTTTTGAGAAATGAAAAAAACTAGAAAACTAAAAACTAGATATTTTCTAATGAAAATATCTATATATATGTTTAGATATTTTAGAAAATATCTAAATATATATATAAATATATAAATAATATATATATATAAATATATATAGTATATTATATATATAATATATATATAAATAAATATATATATATAGCCCGGTACACAATTAAAGTGACGCGCGTGAATTATATAACTAGACCTCCGGGCATCCGGGTTTTTGCTTTGGGATTAAAACCCAAAACAAATACAATAATAGATTAACTATCGAGCCCGATTCCCGATATTTTCCTGTTACAACATTAACTAATTAAACACCGAAGCTCCATCGTAGAGTGACCGAGCTTCCTTGTTCGACTCAATAAATTGAGGCTAACATTGATTTCTACAATGTTTCACATAAGGAAATTCGTGAAGATTTGTTTGCAACAAATCATCCAAGTGGCAATCCCACTTCTTCTCTCACTTCTCATACCAATTTAACTTCACCAGAAGTTAATGATGATATCTTTGATCCGGAGGAATACATTATTGAGAACTTGCTAAATCTTGATAAAACCAAAGATCTCCCTCCGTATTATGATAATCAATCGGGTGGCAATCCCACTCCGATTTCAAAGACACAGACAAGTCTTCTTCTCCTTTCCCACCACACTTTATCCTCCTCGAAGAAAGTAGATTATTTGGGTAAGAATCAAAGCTTATCTCGCAAGTGATTCATTTCCACCAGGAAATAGTAATCCTTCATCTCTTCTATACACCCTCTTTTTTCATAATTCTTTAAGTCGCATTACCAACCTCTTACTTCACACTAGTCATCCACATTTCTAAGACTAGCGACTATTTTTCTTGAGGATGTCGGCCGATGACTCGCTCACAACAATCACATTTCCACCAGGAGAATGATGAACTTCCCTTTGATGCAAAATATCGATCTTCTAGAATTAGAGTATATGCTTAACCATGATCCTATCAAGGATATGGATCTGATTCATCAGGAAATTCGGTGATGATAAATTCTCGTTGATGACAATCTTGATGATATCCATCCCACCGAATAGTTTGCCGATGACTCGCTCCTAGTGAATCTTTTCCACCGGAAATTATGATATGTCTCAGAAACGTTATTAAAGAATGAAATGTTTGCCTACTCAATCTCCATTAGCAAACTATTCTCTCAATAACGATCTTATTAATACCATTCTAGAGATGTTCACCGATGAACATTGCTCTTCGATTTACGTCATGCCCCTTGCCATTATGGGATGAATATGAAGAATAATCTTTTTGATCATGAACTGTTAATGCTGATACATTATGATGATCCATATTGACTTCAAGGAAGAGAAATCAAAGATTCCTAAAAACTTTGATTGATGAACTTGATCTTCCACCTAATGCTTCTCAATTCTGAGGATTTAATCCTCCTCTTTTAATAACTTCCCTTTTCCACAAAGAAGTTCCTGGGCTTGGAGCTTTACTCTCGTTTTCATCCGAAAATGAGGAAAAATTCTACAACCCTGAGATTCTCACTTCTAAAAGAGTTCATACCTCTCTTCTCCCGGAATTATCTCATCGGGGCACTAAAACTTTCAAAGTCACTAAAATTCTTGAAAGCCCGATGGAGATTTTTCCTTGCTCTTACCAAGAGGACATCCGTTCCTTGGATGTTCTGTGTCTCCACGTCTAATCCCCCCTTGACAACTCAGGATATAGGGATTTAGGTCAAGCTAAGTGACCTAAAACAAGCGCTTCGTGGGTGGCAACCCATGCTTATCCTAGTATTATCATCGTAGTAGTAGTAGTAGTAGAATGGTAGTAATGAATAAGTGTTTTTTTTGTGATGAGGCTCGCCCCTTTCCTTTTCCATGTTTATGTTTTGTGTGTTGTATGTCCAGGATGTCTTGGATTTTTGAAGCCTCTCGTGCTCGCGGTTTTTGTCCTTCGATCACAAGAGCTTCAAATCCTCAGCTTCATTTGGGAATCTGATATCCTAATCTTATCAACTAACGTTTATCTTTAGCATAATTCATAAACGGCTTAGATTTACGTAGAGACCCTTCGTAAAACATTGAGGACAATGTTTAAGTCTAGTATGGGGGATCTTCGATTTGATTATGCCTGCAGTCGTTGTTTTCACATAAGCCCGTTTTTACCACCAAAATTTTTGAAAAATACCAAAAAAATGAAAAAATTTAAAAATTTTCAAAAATAAAATAAGTGTTTTGTCATAATTTTAACTTTCCTGCTGGGTAGAATAAGAGTAAATTTTGACTTGATCGAGCGTGTTGAGCTCTAGCTTGTTCCTTAACTTTTAGACTAAGCGTTCGCGAATCTTCGCGAAGAACGGAAAATGATAGAGTTAAGTATGAGTTGGATGCTAAACAAGGATTATTTGGAAATCTTAAGAGCCCATGTGTGTAATTTGTGGCTTTTTCTCCCATAAGCTCTTACCTGATTAACTATGACCGTCAATTTTTTAGAGATTAAACTTAAATCAACAATTTTTATGTAGTATATAGCAAAAATTTTAGCCTTAGTTCAAATTTATACTTGGATTTTTCAAAAAGAAGTCTTCTCTATATCCAAAAAAATGATGAGAAATGATGAAAAATGGAAAAAATATAATAAATATAAACTGTGGGCTGATAAAAGTTTGCTGTATCTTGCCGCTCAACAACCGATGTTACAACAACAAAAGCCATTCTATAGAAAGCCACATAGTAAGAATATATAATCCGAGACTGATAAAAGTTTGCTGCATCTTTCTTGCCCGGCTCACAACCGATGTTGCCAGTCCTTCTAAAAGGTCAAAGTGTTACCATTCATAAGTTATAATATTAAGTTGTGATTTAAAAATGAAGATCTCTTGGGTTTTTTATAATTGCAGAATATATTTTAATCTTGACTATTCTATTTTATAAGATATGTGGGTATATCACGGAAAATCAGAGAGTCTTTGAAACCTCAGGTCTGTGATCCCGATACTATCTCTGTGAGGTTGTCAAAAGCCTGGTCACTGAGCCGCAAGTTGGGAATGTGCTGAGTACTAAAGTCGCTACATGGGATGATCTCGCCTTCAAACTCTTATTCTCAAGGGTGGAACGTGAAGCATAGATTTTTGCAAAACATTGATGCCAAAGTTTGAAATTCATAATAGCACATATCACCAAAAGATATAATAATAGTCCGGGAGTGAGAAAGTTCAAAAGGTTCATAATTGAGTAGTGTTAGCATCTTAACTAAATTATAACGTGTGATTTCGATTTTAGCCTTGTTTGGAATAAGTGAAAAGTCGAGGACGATGAATTTATCCTTTTTGGAGCATTCTCGGATCGAAATGCATCTTGTTCTATGATCCCTAAAAGTTATAAAATAACGAAAGTAAAATAAGTTAGTTAGTTGCTTGAAATGAAAAATACAAAAATATGTGTAGGAATAAGAGTATATATTTAAAAATGGCAAAAACGGGGCTTTTCAAAACTTATGATTCTTTAAATTCCCCTTGACGAACACTTAGCTACTTTTCGAGGTTATTAGTCGAGGGGGATCGAGATTCTTAGTTTTCTAAGTGCTCACTTAATAGCATTGCGTGAGGACACGGCAATGTCTTAGTATGGGGGATTTTGGTATGTGCTTAATTACACATACCCTTTTCCACTAAAATCGGACTGAAATGATCAAAAACGTACCCAAAAATACCTTGTATTTGTATGTTTTCAACTATATTGTGCAGGAAACGGATATCCGACAAAAGTACGAAAAACAAAGCCAAACACGACAAAACCGAGCACGGAATGGAAGAGCGAGAAAAGACAAAGTTAAATCAAAGCCAAAGTCCAAGAAAGTCAAAATCAACCCCAAAAAGTCAACAGTCAAACCCGAGGCCGCCATCGAAGAAATACTTAATGGGCCAACCCACACCCATCTAATGGGCTGGGTCAGCCCATTAAGCTATTTACACAAAGACTAAAAGCCCAACTATAATTTGAGGGGCTTAAACTGCCAAACCTTCAAAGTTATACATGTCAAGGACTTCATTTGCAATATCACTTAACATTTGGAAGGGTTAATTCTGCCAACATATCAAAGTTATATTTACCATACGGACTTCACTTGCAATAACCACATATAAACAGAAGGTGGCATATCCCTAAACTGAACCCACCACTTGGACTTTCATTGTAAACAAATATATCAAATAGAGGAGCTATTTTTGCCCATCACCTAAACCATCTCCCCTGCATAACAAAACAAACAAACACCCTCCCTTCTTTCCCCCGGCCAACACTATTTGCACTATTCCTCATCTCTTTGACCTTCTTGCAACAAAAACTACAAAACCCATAACTCCCCATCCTCCCCACAACCCACAACTGCGAATGAAAGCTTGGCAATCCATAACAAGAGCTCATTGGATATTAAAAAGAAGGCTAATATCAATTCGACACTTGACACCAAGCATAATTAAAGGGCCAAGATCAATTTTTGTGATTCCTCTCAACACAACAAACACCAGCTGGAAAGCACACATATAGAAAGCACCAAAAACCCCCCAGTTATGTTGTATAAATGGCTATATTATCTTAAGAAGGGGTGTCGAATTTTTGTTTAAGTCAAAAACTAGTAACAGAATTTGTACCACTTTTAATGAAATTGCATTTTAACCTTTATCTAGTCAATTTAATTTTGCCTTTAATTACTTCCTGTTTAAATATTTGTCAAATTTAAAGTTTTCTTTGCATATTCCAGTCTCTACTACGTTATTTTGATGTTTTAAAAAAACTGTTTATAAGCTTTTGAGGGGCATCAATAGCTGAAACAGAGCTATCATTTTTTTCAATTTTCTGTTTAAAATTCAAAAAAAAAACATCCTAAAGAATATAAAAGAAAAAGAAAAAGCCTGGAGCAGAGGTTTTTATAATATAGGATGGCCTTGTGTTTAGACCTCAAGGGAGGCTTATAGGTTTTGGTTTATATAAGCAATGGAAAGCTTATATCATTAAGCTAAGGACACTTGGTAAGTCTCCTTCTAAATTTTTGCTTGTTTGTTACTGTTCACTTGCTTATTGTCAGCATCTTTGAGTTTTACTTGCTTATTTACTGTATTTCATGCTTATTTGAATGTGTTTGATGCTTATTTGTCCTTTGCTTTGAGTTTGCTTTTAAACTGCCTCTTTTTCCCTTTATACAGCTTATTTCCTAATTGCTTATTGAGTGCTTATTTCGTGTTTCTTTTTGCTTATTTGTGTTAGTTAAGTATGCTTGTTATATGTTTTTCTAAAACCTTTGTTTAAACCCTTTAAATAGGCTTAAAATTTGAATTTCTATATTTAAGGGGGTGTTTGGCATAACACCCCAAAGTTGGTCAAATTGGGTTAATACCCCTTGGGCCACTTTGGCCATCTTTGTCAGGCTTCTTTTAGATGTTTTTAGTCATTTTCAAAAAAGTTTTTGAGTCTTTTAGTTATAACTTAAGTTTTTCTAAGTGTTTTTGAAAATTGTTGGGTCAAAACTGTGGTAACACAGCTAATTTCGTCAAGCTTTAAAAAAACTGTTTTTCAACCTTGTTTTTTAGTCACTTTTGAGTGTCTAATAGAGTAGGTTTAGTCCCTTTTGGTAGCCTTGGTTTGTCTCAAATTCTGTCAAGTCCTGTAAGTAATGGTCTTTTGTCTTAAGTCAACGTGTCCTTATTTGATCTTAAAATTTCAGCAGCTTTAATTAGTTTTTAGCTTCTAAATTTTTGAATACAAGCTCATTAGGAGCTTGTCTTCATCTGCTACAACTTTGTTTTTAATTTTGAGCTTATTTTGTAGCTTATTTTTAAGCCTGAACCTTGTCCCTTTTTTTAAGAAACCACAATCAGCATATGCTGATTGTGGACAACCTTTTTCACAACTTTTTTTAGCCTATCTTTGTTTCAAAAAAAAATTTATTTGTTGTTTTAGAAAGCCACCTGAACACTCTTTAAGCCAGTATAAGCCACACCCCATAAGACTCCCTCTTGGTGCTTAAGAATAAGCCCAAAGAGGTGTCCCTTAGGCTGCCCTGCACCATTTGTAGCTTATAGCTTATTTGACTTTTCTGGCTTATGTATCTGTTCTTTTTAGCTTACTCTTGTTAGTGTGAGCTTATTAAGGTTAGTAGTCACTTATTTTTGCTTGTTTTCTATTTACATTAGCTTATTTGTCACTTATTTTGCTAACAGTTTTGCTAATCTAGCCTTAGTATAGATAAGTATAAACTGCCATCTATTTGTGCTTATTTTCCCAACTTATGGTGAGTTTTGAAAAAAGTTTCTTTTTTAAATTTGCTTAGTTTTGTGTCCTTTATAAGTTTTAGAAAAAAAAGAAAAAAAAAAAGTTTTTATAAAAAGAGAAAGGCCCAGGCTCGAACCCTGGACCTCCCCCTTTTCAAAGCCTCACCCCCCACACACACAACCGAACAAACTCATACCGCTGTGCAACAATAGGCTCTCCGGTATGATTTTACTTCAATTAATTATATAACCACACAACAACCCATTAAGCTGCCACCAGCCCATTTTAGTCTTAATAACATCTATCTTATTTTTAAGCAGAAATTTCAGTTTCCACATTTATCATAGAACCTTCATAGTTTAATTGATTTTTCCTTAAATTTTTCAGAATTTTTCATAATCATTTAATATTTTTTATCATTTATTTTCTCTAAAACTGTTTTTTAATTATAATAAATTAAATAAAAGTCAAAAAAATATTTTTCTTTTTTAGAAAATTTTATTTTATCATTTTGCACTTAAGAAAAATAGAAAAACTTTCGTAGGGTCATTTTTGCAAAATTTTAATTTTTAAAGAACGGGTTTCAGGCCCGGTTCTTGTTTTTTTTCGTTTTTCAACTTTAAAAGGTCCAGTTTTAGAATTTTCTTTAATTTTTCTTTTAATTCAGTTATTTTAGATTATAAAAATTTTAAAAATCATTTTAGGTCTTAGTTTTTGATAACTTAGTTTTTTTAAAACTCGCGTTTTTACTTTCCCGTCTAAGTTTTAGGTTTAAATCATTCTAGTTTTCGTTCCTAGGTTTTCTTTAATCGTTTTTGCATTTTAATTAGAAAAACCAAATCCAAATCTTTTTCATTCAAACATCAAATATCAAACCGACTTTCGACTTTCCAATTCACTCCTCGTTGGGACTACGACCCGGGAATATCATATCCTATACTTCTGGTTTTATTGATTTTGTGGATTTTGATCCTTGTTATATATTTATATTTATTTATACTCACAGATTCATAGCCACATGCTCATACCCGACCGACAAACATAAAGACATCATGAAAGCTCAAGTACGTATTTTAAGACTTTTGCTACTCTGATACCGTATGTCTTTCTTGAAGTGACGAAGTATTAAAGTCAAAGAAAATTCAAAGAAGTTTTTGTCACTCTGTTATCGAACGTCTTTCTAGAAGTGACGAAGTGTTAAAGTTAAAGAACTTCAAGAAAGATGCATTATTAAAGCTTTTCAAGTTAACATATCAAGAAAGGTATGAGCATGTCGGTCCAGAAGTTACAAGTTCACAAGATGGCAAAGTTTACAAGATGGTGAAACGAGATTATGCTTGGTTGATGATCTCAAGGTTTTCAAGATCACATTATCACATACAAGTCAAGATAAAGGAACAAGCTCAAGCCTAAAGTCAATGATCACTACATCAATTCACAAGTTAATGATTGAAGTTAAAGACTACAAGCTCAAGAAAAAAGTTAAAGCATAGTATGCTAGGATTAAATCTTTGTAAATTGGAGTGACCTCCCTTAGGGGGAGATTGTTAGAAACACAAAAAGTATCGGTCACTTCCAATAACAGATAGTCAAAGCCCGTAGTTAGTCAAATGTAATGTTATAAATCTAATTGGGCCAAAAGGCCCATGGAAAGCCCACATTTCCTCTAAGCTAAGGCCGTCACAAAACTTAGGGTATAAATACCCTCTCCATGCCTTGGAGAGGGTGTTGGTTGTTCATTAATTCACATATAATACAAGTTTTCTCTAATGTTTCTTTCTTTCTCTCTAAAATATTCATCCAACCACTCTCTCTTAAACCACCTCTCTTCCTCTTTCCATGTATGTTATTTGATTATTCTTCAAATATCTTGGAAAAAGTCTATTTTCGTGTTGATTCGACAAAAGGACACAAATTTGGATTTTAATTAATCGTTAAGTGTCAAGGTTGAAACAATTAAACTTAAAAATACTAAATAGGCAAGGTTTCATACTTACCTTTTATCTCGATAAGAAGACAAATTAATAAAATATTATTGTTTTATTTATAAATTACCCTTATTGCTTATTCATCGTGGAACTATTTATCCTTTATTTTTTTATCTTTAGATTCTTAATCACTTCTCGTCGAATTCTCCTCGGAACTTTTGAACTTCTACCTCATCTTAGCTCGTTGACTCTATTCGCGAACTTTAATGTAAACGATTGTATAACAAAACGAATTCGGATATCAAATACTAAGGTAAACTTATTAATTAGGTCGTGGTCGGGTACCTGTAGAGGTTATCTTGTTCAGTTACTATCATCTTTTGAGGTGAGTTCTCGTAGCCCCATTTTTTGACTCTTTTCTGTTGGGGGGAAATGATACTCAAATCTGTTTTTGAACCTGTTTTCTTACTGTGCAAAACTTTTATCATTTTAGACAATGCTATGTGCCTATGACTGCTATGTGAATGACATGAGATTGGTAGGACTTGTATGTGGATCATATGTGGTATTGTGAGGGATCTTGTGATCTTGTGATCTTGTAAACTTGTGATCTTCCACCCTATGTTTAGCTCTAGCTGGTAGACTTTAGGTGCGTGTGAACTTTATGTGCATTTGTATCTACATTTTTGTAGATCATTTAAAGTATGGAGTGGTTATGCTAGTATCATTTTGTGGGGCATCTATGGATCTAAGAGTAGTATGGAATCGTTATGTTGGTATCTATATTAGTGGTGTATCTATTGAACTTTGCTAGCATGTGTTGTTACATTGGTATCTTATCTATTGCATGTCTTCATTGTCATATTGCACATTTGTCCACCTTTTGAAACTATGGCACAGCAACTGGGTTGTTATCAAACCTACGATCTCATCAACTTTATGTTGACCTTTTTTAGTATCATTTTCAGGTGTGTTGCGAACTAAGGTAAATCGGAGTAATGGGAACTAAAGACGTACACACGTTGGGTGTTATCTTGAGACTTGCATATTTTAGATATAAAATGTAAACTGGTGAACTATTGTAAATTTGGATCTTTGTAAACTTTGTACAATATGATCTTGTATCTTATACGATGAAACTATATCATCGCATCTTGTGTTTTCGTCGTTGTTAGGATGTGACAGATAAACATGTATCATTCATAGTTGATACATGTTCTTCTATCCATCCTCAAATCTCTGCATCCTCAAAACAACAAAAAAAAAACACACAACACCTCCATCCTCAAATTTATCACCCACAAATTCCAGATTCAGTAAACGCAATGAAGCTAGAGGCTTTTGAGGTTACAGCCAAGGCACAATGCAAATAGTGTTCGCTTAAAATGACCTAATTTCATGGATGCGAGCTTAAAACGCTTGACCCGGCATGATGCAAATAATATCAACTTAAAAAATCTGAATTATACAGGTGCCAAACACACGCATAACAACCAAGAGCTTATGAGCACATCTCATGCACAATTTGTACACAGCAAACACATGGCTAATAACCATAGTTTATACACATTGTTACGTATAAACTTAAGCATACCGTGTTGTAAAGGCAACCCATGGCCCCATGGCTGCAAATGTAATTATTTGCCTTGCCATGGCTGCAAATGTAATTATTTGC
>BQNB010085759.1:389-28379 GCA_026074375.1 Tanacetum coccineum
GGAATATAAACTAATAAGGGAAAGCTGAAAAGACCTAAATGCCCTGAACATGATGGTCACGCAACACCATTTCGTTAATAAAACTGATGATCATTAGAAATAGAGATCAAACCCGATACGGGTCAAAACCATAGGGAGAGGATCCGGGAAAAAAATATTATGGACTATTTCGTTAAACCTGACAAACCACAGACTATTTATGCAATTAACTCTATTTAGATTTAAGTTTATGTGGATATCAAACTTTATAAAAATATCAAGGGACCAATCCTCACCCTACATCTTCATTTGATCTAATGGATTAGATTAAATTCAACATTTTAACAAACTCATTTTCATTTTTTTCACATGTTAATATCTTTTAAATCATTAATCGTTAAGCGAAAAAAATATACCACCACGACGATCATTTAATTATTTTTCAATAGATGAGTACTTTGATATATTTTCGACAAACTTTTTTTCCGTTTTTTTTCTTTGTTTTTCTTTTTTCTTCATTGTTAAAACTTGCATGAGAAATTACATGTTATTAAACACTAATTTAAATATTCTGATAAAATCACATATGATTTTTCCAACACGTAATCTCAATCACATGTGATTTTTCTAAAACGTGATCTCAATCACGTGATTTTTTACCAACTGTGATTTTTTCACTTGTGATTATAAAAGTTTTATAAATTTATGAGATAGTAAAAATTGTCATTCTAATTTTTTTTTCATAAATGAACTACTATAATCTATAAAACCACATGTGATTTTATTAGAATATTCAGATTAATGTTTAATCACATGTGATTTCTCATGCAAGTTTCAACAAGAAAGAAAAAAGAAAAAAAATATGAAAAACGTAAAAAAAAGTTTGAAAAAAGTGAAAAAAAAAATTGTCGAAAGTATATCGAAGTGCCTGACTATAGAAAGGTAATTAAATGTTGGTCGTGACGGTATAATTTATTTTGTCTAACGATTAACGGTTGATGAGATATTTAAATTATAAAGATAGATGAAAAGTTAAAATATTTTTAATCTCTACCATCGATTTTTTTTTTTAAATGGATGATGGAGATGACTACTTTGATATTTAAAGGATTATTGGTATCTAAAATAATTTTCCTCCTATATTCAACATTTCAGGTGGTAAATAGATCATCGACAAATCGTCATCCATATCTGATCCATTGAACAACCATCTTTGTATCCATTATTCACTCGTTTACTTAATCCGTATCTCTTACGTAGTGTTTGGTATGATGTAATGAAAGTTGGAATGGAAACGGTTATTACGATTGAATGGAATAATCTTATTTGGTTACAATTATACAATGTAATGATTCATAACAACGAATGACTCATTACATCAAAAACTACTCTTTTCATTCTATAGGGGCTCTCTCCCTTTTTTTTCATTACGTCCGTAATGTAATCAAAATTACGTAAAAGTTCACCATTAACTAACCACATTAAATACACTTCTTATTAACTATGATCATTTTAGTCTTTTTTTTTATGGATTGCATTCCGTCCTATCATACCAACCAAACATTTTTTAATAAGGGTAATGAATTATTACATTACATAATTTATTCCATTACGTTACTTATTCCATTCATTTAATATTTCATTATGTCCTACCAAACGAACTTGTGATGGGTGAATAAGGTAGATCCCGGTGATCGGATGTTCAGTGGCATTCCTAACTAGAGATACTCATTTTTATTTAAAAAGAACTCTTGTAAATGAGTTTTTTCATAAGACATACTTAGATCAAATTTTTCGTTATATTTTATGAGGTAAAATATACTATTAATAACCTATCATCTATTGTGAAAAAGGTAAAACATGATAATGCATATTATTTACATAACAAAGGCAAAACCGATCCAAAATTGTATCTTAAAAGAATCAAAATCAAGAGAAACCAACGTGGTTAAACATGATATCACATATCATTTACGTAAGAAAGACAATCCAACACTTTTTAACCATGTGATAACTACATGTTTATTGTAAAAGCTGTGTTCCATTTTATTGTGATTCATTTTATTATATCATTTTCTTCTCGGGGTTTTCTGTTTTATATCAATGTGACCCGTATATGAAGAACGGCTAATAATATCATATACAGCTTTTGATACAATTGTCTACGCCAAAGTGGTAGACCTTTCCTTACGACTATTAAGGGATTCGTCCAAAGAGTAAAGTTTTAAGTAATCAAAGTATCAAACTGTCGAATGAACTAAAACTCAACGAAATTGATATAATGGAATTCAGTTGTAAACTTAGATTTTATTTGGGAAAACAGGGTGGCAAGTTTAGAAAAATAATCCAAAAGATCATACTGAACTTGCTTCTAAAAAAATCAGCTGAGACACAATGTTGCTTAGCGATAGGCTGGACATATAAGCAGAAATCAATCTAATTGAGGAAGATCAGATACAGCCTCAAACATCGAATTATGGAATTTAAAAGCAATGTACCGTAGGCCTAGAAGAGATGAAAACTGAGAAGCAAAATCGCAAGTTCATAGCGTTCAATTAAAATAACAGCTAGTAAAGAATGCTAGACATTCCACGTCTTTTCAAAACAGGAAGGGATCTTGGTTGTGTTGATTTAATTGTGGAATATATAAGCAGAAATTAATCTAATTGTGGAAGATCAGATACAGCCTCAAACATCGAATTATGGAATTTAAAAGTAATGTACCATAGACCTAGAAGAGATGAAAACTGAGCAGCGAAATCGCAAATTCATAGTGTTCAATTAAAATAACAGCTAGTAAAGAATGGTAGACATTCCACGTCTTTTCAACACAGGAAGGGATCGTGGTTGTGTTGATTTCCAACGGAATATTAGATTTTCCTTTTAGGTAATAAAATTGGGAGATTTATTGAAATTCAATTCCTAGCAAGTTTTCTAACTATTCATTAAAAAGAACTTGGTCACAGGAAAGTCTATTCTACCAAAATTAAAACCAAACATGCCGTAGAAGTCTTGCCATAGGTCCAATACCCATATCCGTTCATTGTCAAAAATAAAGCCTTTGTAAACTAACGCCAATTACAGTACCATTTTCTCTAGACGAATAAGATAATGGGTCCAAAAAAACACAGGCCCGTCCTAAATGACAAACCTTAATATAACACGCGTGAAATTCCATACAGGATATTTGTCAACAAGAACTAAGGTACCATCGATAAATACCGAGTAATTTTCATATCCAACACAAGGTCTTAGGTTAAGGGACAAAATGTATTTTTCTCATAATGTTTTGGCAAGTATTTTTAAATAAAGTTTTAAAAATGCATTCCACAATGTTTTTAAATTAAAATAATGTTTTGACCTAAGATGTATAATGGTAAAATAACAAAAATGTTTTAGCTATTGGAATTGGGTTAAAACAAAATCCTACAGGTAATATGGCGCCATGGACTGAGAGCTAGACCCATCCCAACCTTATCTATAAATTAAATAAAAGGTCAACAATTCCTTATCATGAACACATAAAAATCTAATATGGAATCTAAATCAATAACATGCAACTCTAAAACGACATATAACTAAGTAATGATAATCCATCAGAAAAATATGAAGTAGTCTCCAGTCACTTTTTTATTACAAAGATTTATAAGCATATAATATCTTGGCTTTATAATCTTACTAATCCAAAATGCAAATGGAGTGGTAAATGCAGGCTACAAAGAACCACAAATGAAAGATTATCAAGCAAACCAGATATAAAAGTTCATCTTCTAATTACAGAATTAGTTTCCAAATTAAGAAACTACTACAGGCCGAGTGAATTTCCATAAAAATATCCAAAACAATTTTAAAAAGAAAATTTTGACTAGTAACTACTATGTTAACATCATTCGAAGTAATTCATCAAGACAAGTTTTTGCTCAAATAAAACATGCCAGAGATGACACTCCATCGTCAAATAAATCAAGAGTCCGCCCTTTTTTTGGACATATCTGCGTTTTAACTGACCTGACTTGATGGAACCGCTTGTAGAAGCAAATATCGGGCAACAGGAGAGTCCGCATTTCAAGCAAGACTGGTAAGTGGGCCCATTATCATGGTTTATGGAGCTTGAAGCCAAATACTCTCTGGGTGTAGCTTTGTGTTGCCTTTTGTGGCTTCAGATGGCCATAAGACATTAAGAACAAGTGTGGGAAGGTGGTGCCAAAATAAGCGCCATCAATATCTATGGGAAGTCAAGGAAAAGAATTGTTACACTCGCATAAAGCTATACGTATGGGAGAGTAGCAGAGGCTAGATGGTAGTAATACAAACTATTATTTAACATAGAATAATCACTAAGGGTAAGGGAATGACTCAAAGCAAGAGGTTATGGTCATCACTGAAAATGATGCAATCTATAATTAATGCTCATGGACAAGACACAAAATATATATTACGGAGTATCAGATAGAAGCAATTTGCATAGGATCAGATATTCAGATTACCGCGTTATGTATTTTTTATGTTTCAAAAAAATGAAGCGCGCATAAGTATTGATGCATGTCTTGAATATGGTAGGTAGTGATAGATATCCTCAGAAAATGAAGAAGCTAAGAGCGTTATGTATTTTTCTAAGAAAACCCTTCACATGTTATGGTAAAAAGTTTGTATTGCCCACCAACACATCCTTCAAAAGCACTATCTGGCACCTATCTACGTCATATGCATCTTATCCAAACCAGGTAAAGAAATGGCTAATGATGCCGACTTTAGCAACTGCAACAGACATGGCTGTCAATTTCTTAACTGCATTGATCGGCATCGCCATTCCATGAGCTAAAGTTAATGCCATGTCTGCTAAGACTTTTATTAAAAAGAACAATATATGTAATACATATAAAACAAAACTTATTAGACTCGACAGTGGCACGACCGTGTATCAGAGTAACCCTCTAGAAGAATTCCACAAAATTGTACTTGCAATACATTGACATATATTCCCAACAGTTCCAGGTTTTTATTTTTTGAATATAGGAGACACAAAATGACCAAACAAAGGTTAGACATGCAACGATGATCAACGTAATTACGTAAGTCACCCCAAAATATGCAGTCTAGTTATGTATAAACCATAATATAATTATATAATGATAAGTAGTTAAGCACATAGATATGTAATGTGAGGATACTGCCTTGGTATTTGGATCGAGGGTAGTAGATGTCTTCACACTTCGGACAGTATATTTTCACGGTACTTGAACGTGGTATGTCAGATTGGCCAACTGGAAGACAAGGTTGTCCGCAGCAATAAACTCTTGGACACCGTCCAAAGTCATAGTTTTTGTACTTCTCCAACTGAGGAATTCCAGTAAAAGATTTTCACTTTTGAATAAAAAAATAAGAAAAATAAAAAGACAAGAATAATTATTATACCATTGCTGACATTCCCTTGGTTGTCAATATGTATCGAACATGTATTAAGCCATACAGCATTTCTGCGGCTGATTCAACAAGTTCATTCTGCTCTTCAGTGAACATATCTCCTGTTCAGACACACAAGCGATAAATCATTGCTAGTGTGAGGAACAAACCAAGATGAATTCTATATGGTTCAATAATACATGATACTTGCACTTTATATATCAAACATCTCAGTAACCAGTTGAGAAGATTTACTCAACAAATAACTAAAACATCTACTTGCGTAAACGTAGCAAGAATACAAAACACCTTAGAAATCTTACCCTACAAAAATAAAATAAGTGTTCATACATACTCTAAAGCAATTCTTAGACCGGGAAAACAAGCTTGCGATGCAGGGCGAACTGATGTGTAAACTACTAACATTTAACAGTACCACAACTATATCTAATATAATGTAAATTCAGTAGCTCATAGAACTCCAAAGTACAACACAAAAACACGCACAACTAGCATATTGTTCATGAGTAGCGTATACAGCATTTTTAAACATAATAGCAAAGTAAAAGGAGTGCCAGTCAGCAACTATAAAAACTTGCAGTCATCTCACAAAGACTCAGAGAAATTCACAAACAATTGTAAATTGATCCCTCCAGGCCTCGAGGATGCTTTTACAATCACTTGTCAATCTTTCGCATTTTGATTTAAAGAAATGCAATGCTCGGCTTTCCCAAAAATCCAATATCTTAATGGCCAAAACATTAGGTCCAAAAGGGGGACCCGGGAAATGATTCATATAGAAAGAACTGCAGGAATCAACCACCCAGGATTACTAGAAATCGGTATCTACAGGCTACAGCTTGATCAGAGAGGTGAGGAATGCATAGTCGTCAACAAAGCAATTTTTTCGTTATATACATTTGGAGTGTTATAAATTCCATCCTAGTGAAGTCATAGCTGAACAAAGGAGATAGTCTTCACCTTTACCAAGACCTCAACTCTACCAAAAACTATGTTTAAGAAGTACATTAGCTCTCTCGGGATGTTTTACTCT
The DNA here is from genome assembly GCA_026074375.1 of Tanacetum coccineum. NCBI lineage: Eukaryota > Viridiplantae > Streptophyta > Magnoliopsida > Asterales > Asteraceae > Tanacetum > Tanacetum coccineum. The sequence continues at coordinate 6,826 of BQNB010085759.1, forward strand.
ACGACTTCCTCAATACTCATGTGATTGTAAAACTAGACAATCTATACTGAAAATATTTCACCAAACTCCAATGGTATGTAATCAACATTTTTTAAGAATGTAAACCACCAAAACAAACCCCAGCAGCAGGCTACATTAAGCAATGTTAAGAGCTAATATCATTAATTCATGCACATAGCTTACCATGAGAAGACTCCACGTCTAGAATTAAATCAAGTGCATAATCAAAGTAAGGAACTTGACTGCTTAATCCACAGAGATTAAAATCATCTTGAATATACTCATCATCAACTTCACAGAAAAATTCATTTCCTCTCAAGTTGCAAAACCATGAAATCCAAGAAGTATCATCCTCGTCGGAACCACTAACATCAGACTCTTCACTGTCTGTTTCAGATTCCTCTGCAATAAAAAGCACAAATCGTAACCAGAACCACAAGTAAAATTATGTTATCACTTAACACCAATAAATCGAAACTAATAACTTTATTTCAAACACAGATAAAAAAAATTATGCTGCTTCACTATACAGCCCATTCGTATACGTGCACTACTTATGCATATCATTAAGAACATGAAATGCAAGCACATAACAGCCATCTTAATCAACAAAATATGAATTTGAAAAGCATTCCACTTATAATACTAATTACACATTATCCTATCTACATTAAGCAAAGCCAATACATATTACCACTTAAAACCATATGCGTACAACCAAAATTCCAAAAATCTTCACCTCATAAAAAAACCGTAATACCCATTTGCATAAATGCACTACTCATAAAGGTCACTAAAGATACCAACTGCAAGCACAAAACCCCCATCTTAAAATGTATTTAACAAAGCTAGCTGGAGCCTAATTACAAAGCTACATTATGTAGCTTGTACGGAGCTAACGAAGCTTACTTTTAGCAATAGCATAGAGAAATATGTTTAAAAAGCTCCTATGAGCTTGTGCGCCAAACACACCCTTAATCTAAATTTGCACAAGCATACACACCGTAGATGTGCTTAAGGCTAAAGAGTGTGTATGCAAGGCATTCGTTTTACAACTATATGACTTAACATTAAATATACAATCCCGTCTACAGCAAACGATATCACATTGTACAAACCTAATACACATTACCACTTCAAATCAACTACATAAAGCCATTGATCGACTTCAATTTCACAATTAAACATCATGATGCTTCACATTAGATACCATTCTTACTCAGACACTACTCATGCATTTCATAAAAATACCAAATGCAACTGCATAACCAACATCTTAATCCGCAAAGAAAAACAAGCCAAACAAAATAAGCTCACAAACCCAAAAACAAGCTAAAGCAAACACCCCCTAATACAAACAAATCATCCTACTACCACATTATCCTATCCTACCCATATTAAACAATATCAGAAAGAAAAAAATCCACAACAGGGTGTTTGTTTTAGTTTATTTTCGAGCTTATGAGCTTAATTTGTTTAGCTTGTTTTTCAAAAGCCTATTATTTCGGCTTATTTTCCATCTTATGAGCTTATGCAATAAGCTCATAGTCATGCATAAGCCAAAAAAAATATGCTTTTGAAAAACAAACCAAACAAACAAGCTCATAAGCGCGAAAATAAACTAAGACAAACAACCCCCTATAATAACAAATACAACATCTAATCAATATCACATTTGAAACAAAAACAATAAACACAAAACCGAAAAGAAAAGAAAAAATACCATCAGAAGGTTTATTATTATTAATTTTGGTATTAGAAGTAGAAGGCATCATAGACAATTTATCTTTATTATTAATAATATTCAAAGGCCTTGAAGAAGTTTTTTCCAAATGTTTATCCAACGCTTCGTTTATTCGTTTCCGATCTCCTCCTCCTCCTACCATCTCTGATGATCCACCACCACGACGGTTTCTGTACATATATAAATATATCTATATATATGTTTTGGGTTAAATTTAAATTAGATAGATTGGAATTGATGATTGATTAATTGAATGAATAAAGAAGACGGAGGAAATTAGGGTTTGTTGTTTTTGTTGGTTGGTGTGGACAGGGAATAACATGAAAGGGGGAAGAGAGAGAGAGGGATCTCTCTTGGATTGATATTTTCTTTTGTGTTTAGAGGGTGTTTGGTATTCTGTTCTATCCGGTGTTTGTACTTTCGAGCGCTTTGCAGCAACGACAGATGTCGTGTAATACGAGGACCTAAGTGGATCATGTATTACTTTGAATTTGACAAAATAAAATTTTTACTATCTTATACTAATAAACTTAACAATTAATTATTTTATTTTTTTTTTAAATTATTTTATAATAAATATTTTTAGTAAAACTCTTACCTAAGCAAATATATTTTTTTCTTAAAATTTAATTATTTTTTATCTTTTAAAAATTAATTTAGTATTTTAATTATTTATTTAGAATAAAATGTATATATGTAGTATTGATTTTTAAAATATTTTTAGCGCGCTACTTTTAATATTTTTTTCTATTGTATTATTAAATGTTTGTTTCAAATAATTTTTAAATCAACTAATAACTAACTATATAGGAGTTTTGAAAATTTCAATTTATATATGCATATGAAGAAATAAATAGTCAAATTGTTATTGTCTTGAAATTATTTGAAACGAACACTTAAGAATATAACACAAATATCTATGTATCAAAAGTAGTGCGGTAATTCACTTTCTATAAAGTATTGTTTCATACATAAATTTTTGTATTATGAACTGAAGTGTTCGTTTCAAATAATTTTGAAACAATAACAATTTGACTATTTAGTTCTTTATATGCATATTTAAATTGAAAATTATAAAATTCCTATATAGTTAGTTATAAGTTGATATAAAAATTATTTGAAACAAACATTTAATTATATTATATGAAGATATATTAAAAGTGACGCGTTAGAAATATTTTAGAAATCAATGCTACATATACATTCTTTTTATTCTAAATAATCAACTAAAATACTATATTAATTTTTAAAAGATAAAAAATAATTAAATTTTGGGAAAAAAATATATTTTCCTAACTAAAAGTTTTACTATATATATATATATAGACACACACACACGATATGAGACTCGTGTTTAATTAGTTCAGGAAATACTCATACATATGTATATTATGTGTGTGCTTAAAGGCCTCTTTGTGGTAATGGCACGGGCCACTAAAATCCACGAGACAGCCCTGAAAACAGTAGTTAGTAGTATTACGAAGTTGTGACGATTGACAGTGAAATGGATTTGGTAGTCAATAAACGTTGTGTAATATTCATCACAGTATTATATAACGTATAAACATAATGTAATATACATTAGTTCGTGCAAATATATGATTCGTCACAGTATTATATGACATTGCTTAACAAAATATGAATTATGATATTCAAAATCTACACATTTTTCATACCTTATAAACCACTTAAAAATTTTCGTACTTTGACATGTACGATTCTTTCAATTGAATTTAAGTGTCTAGGTTATGATGATCACATTAGTAGCTTTTTGGTTTGTGTCTTGTGGTATTATTTTTTTGAACAAAATGTCTTGTGGTATATTAATTGTATTTTTAATTGTGAGGATATTTTAAGATTAACATTAATTATAGGTGTTGTATAGATGTATTAGTGCATTAAATATTGTAAACATCCTATCATATCTATTATATATAAAGATTGGGCTCTCCTCATTAAATTAGAGGCTTCAAGTGGAGTACCCCATGCTTCCATTGTTCCTAAAAACATGTGTTTATTCGCTTCCTAATAATTCTCTTCGCTCTTAAATGAGGCATGAATAACCCAAGCTTTGAGAGTTGTACCAAAAAGCCCTATTAACCTCTGACTGATAAACAAATTTATTGGGGAGATGAAGAGTTTAGAGTTACAGCATTGATGTCCTCTAATTATAACAGATGCCCTTCAAAACAAACACAATTATTCACGCCAGACACCAAATTAAATCACCAACGCCACCAGGTTCAAAGTTGTGGTAGCAGGTTCTCTTTGGAAAATTATAAAAAAAAGTTATATGGATTAAGGATGGGGATTCTTAGCAGGTATGTATTATTTGCAATAATAGTAAAGAACTATAATAATATAAATAACCTTTGATCTTTGTAGCTGTTGCTGCCGGGTAAGTTTGATTGTATCTAATTATTGTTTTTTTAATTCTTTTTATAAAAGATTTATGGCGTTTGGTGTTATGGGGTTTAATTATATTACTTTAGATTAATACCCTTTTGAGGTTTTTAGGTTTGATATATGTTATTGCATTTTGAAGTAAGCAGATTCTCGATTTCTAAATTGTTTGTTTTTTGCGGTGCATGGTGGCAAAATGATGGGACCATGAAGAGTCAAGGTTGGAATGAGGAATGATTTTTTGGCGTGAAAAGAGGTAGGTCGGTTAGTACAGTTTACACTTTTAGTTGGAGTTTGAAGTAGTTTAGATTGCATTGAATCTTATAGTTTGTTTAGGTTTTGAAAATTTAGGATGATGTAGGTGGTCAATATTCTTTTTAGGCTTATGATATGTATCGTTGTGTAAAGCTTGACAAGACATGAACAGTACATATACAACTTAAGATCTATAGGCTGGTTTGTAAGTTAAGGATTTTGAAACCATAAATAGAAAAAAAGTAAATGTTGTTATTGGGTTTATATTGTAATCAGTAGATGTATGAATCCCTACAATACGAAACTATTAGAATTATATATCATAAGGCATCTTTGTAACGTAGGCTATATATTATACTGTTATAACTCAAACTTGAACTACTCATCCACCTGCTATAGACATCCTTTGTGTTGAAAGATACTGATGCATCCATATGAAGTGAAGGTTGGTTTAGCTATAATGTTGAAGGTGTTGCTATTTTTTAATTGTAAGGGTGAAGCCAGAAAGGGTGGGTGAGTGAAGGTATTGCATGGGTGAAGCCAGAAAGGGTGGGTGAGTGGGGGTTAAAAACAGACTCCATATATTTTTAGTATAGACTGACCTACATGGTTTATAAGCTTTGGCATTAGTTAGTAATTATGATTTGGATTTGCATGTTTTTTTATGGCTAAACATGCCCCATACGCTTCTTCAAAACTTAAGTTTAGCTTATCTTAATCAGTTTAAACTCATTTTTCCAGAGATAATAAGCTTTTTCACCCTTAACCCCTTCATTTTATCACAGGTGCAACACCGGCGTGTAAGAGAGTCCAACTAGATTAGCCCGTCTTGAGAACTTGATGGGAAGTGTATTGTCAGCTGATGATTTTGTAAACGAAGAATCGATATCTCTAGCAGATAACATATTTAACAATAAGGTATGCATTACAATTGCAGCATTGTGTAAGGACTAGATTGTATGTGGGGTTCGATGGATCGTCAGATACGCGATTGAGCATTTCTTATAAAAATTTAACACCACAATGAGTTGGTTAAAATTACTCTACATACTATATATATTTTTGCAAGTTTCTGATTCCTAGAATGGGTATAGAGAGATTGGTTTGGGTTGTATAATTAGTGACAAGTTAAGGATTGATTACTAAAACCGCGTGTTCGTTATGATCCATAGATAGACAGTAGAAAAAGACAGGTTTTTAAATTAGTACAATATATGATAAATTTCCAACATGTGATACGTTTGTATTGTCATTCAGGATTCACAGGACAGGAGTTGTGGAGATGCTCCTTATTGCAATATGCAACATATATCAGTGACGATGGACGTGAAGGCGCCTTTCGAATGTTGTTGAACATGTACATTGTCTTTTTTAGGCATTATGCCTAGCATTCTGTATAGAACTTATAATAAGTGTGAAAACACTTATCCGTTTTTATATCAAAATAACCCTTAAAAGATGAAAAATGAATATATTATGCTTGTATATTGTGTATTTTGTCTTTTATGATGTGTAGGTACGGATATTACAAGAATCACATGAAAAGAGCCAAAAACCCGGACAAAAACAAACACGAGAACGGAAAGAGTACACAAGAGCCGGGTGTTTATCAAGTTTGAGTCAACTAAAGTCAACCTTGGTCAACTCATGTAAAGACAAAAAACCCTTAAAATTACCAAAAGGACCTTTAATGTTAAATCATTTCACTTTTAGTCCCTGGATACTTACACCGTTAGTCCTTATAAATTTACACCGTTAGTCCTAAACCTAACAACTCCCTAACTCCCGTTAACCCATAAACCCAGGAAGGCCCAAGTTATAAACTATGGCCTAACTTCGCTTTTATAAACCCAAGTCAACTCGTTTATAAACCTGGTCAAATAAATAAATGAAAAAGAATAAGGCAGGAAAACCTATTTTTACTATTCATCTCCATCCCCAATTCACCCCGCACCTTAATTAACCTCGTTTAAGTGAAATTAACCTTTCTAGAAGCTCGTGACGCAAGCAATGATAATTTTGGCAATCCCAAGGCCAATCATTGGCTAATCATACGTGGAGAGCAAGGGACGATCAAGATCAAATTGACTAAAAGGTGGTTATGGATTAAGGGCTAGGATTAGAGATCTCAGAGGCTCCTCAAGATCCTAGAAGGTTCATCTCAAGGCTATAAATTGAAGAGCTCCACACACACACGAGGCATCTAGTGTAGAAAAGTAGATTTAGTATAATTTTAGCTTATTAATCATTTTTTAGCTTATTGTTTTCAAATCAATGTAACTTTCTTTCATTAGCTTGTACTTAGTTTATTCAATCAATAAAAGTTTGTTTTCATATTGTTTAATTTGCAATTCATGTTTTTACTTTACTTAACTATGGTTTGATTAAGCTCTTCTATACTCAAATAAGCTCAATAAGCTGTCACCTATACTAATAAGCTAGCCTAATTCTCAGCTAAGCTCTCAAAGCTTAATTGAGCTTATTGATACTCAAAATTCACCCCAAATGTACCTCAGCTTAGTTGGAAGGGAAGCCAGTTATAGAAGGGCTTCCAAGACCTTACTAGGTTATCTCTGATAAGCTAGAGCTTTGTAGAGTAGCTCTTTGAGCATTTGTAGCCATGTTTATGCAAAGGTTTATGTAAGTTTTCATTTTACATTTTATAGCTTGATATTGCACTTTAGCTTAATATTGCTTATAGTCTGCTTATTGATGTTTAGATTGGCTTATCATTGTTTATTTTAGTTGTTTGATGCTTAATAAGTTTAGTTGCTAGTATAGATTTCATTTTACATGTCTTTGATATAAAATAGTTATAAAAACCATAAATATTAGCATTAGATTGTAGCTTATAGTTTTTGCTTATTTGATTGATGAATATTGTTCATTAGGTCTGTTATAGCTTGTCACTATCTGGTATTATAGATCTAAGCCTTAACTCTCAATTTTATATGCTGAATATGAGTTTAAGAAATTTAAAGGGGTGTTTGGCTCATGGCAGTACTAACTTGAGTTAGTACTGTCAAGAGGCTTTTGGTCCTTTAGGTTGATTTTAAATCTTAATATCAAGATTATAAGTCAAGGATTTAAAGTTTTGTTAAGCCAAATCTAGTTTTAAAAGGTTGTTGTAAATGATATTTGAATCCGAGGTCAATAGCTCAGATTCATAAGCAATTGGTGCTTAAATTCTTTGCTAGCTGCTTTTGTTGTTCAAATTACTCTTGTTTTGGTCTTTAAAGAGTGTTGAAATCAAACCATTAAGGTCTGCACTTGTTGATTTAAGATTTGGTTCATTAGGGTCAAGTGCATCAGCAAGCAAATCAGCACTTTAGTCTATTTTTAAGTTTAAAATTTAGTTAGTAAAAGTAGGAATTAGCTTTTAAAATTTAGTATACAAGTAGTTCATAGATCAATAAAGATAGATTAGGGCTTATTTTGTTCTTAAAAGCTTATTTGCTTATCTGTTTTAGGTCTGCAAATTTGTCTTTTGTATTTTGATAAAAATTGAAAAACCAAAAAAAAATAAAGTAACCTGCCTGAAGTAGCTTTTTTAAGTAGCATTTTCTTAGCTTAAATAGATTTCAAAATGCTTTTCAATTGCTGTTTTAGATAGTTTGTAGGATAGGCTTTAAGGTTTTATTAGTCATTAAGCCATAAGGTTCTGTTAACTTGTTTAAAAATAAGCTCAAAGTTGCCCTTTTGTTTGTTTTGGAAACTGTTTTGTGCCAAAGTGCTTAATTGAGTTTCTCTGCTTATGGCTTGTTATTTTTGCTTAATTCTTGTTCTCTTTTGCTTATTAGGTTAGTTGTAGGGTAGTTGTAGCTTATTTTTCTCAGGCTTGATGTAACACCCCCAAATTGGGTCGCAGCGGAATAAGGGTTCGGGGCGTGTTACTTCATAGATCAATAACACAAGATGTATATAGAACGACCAAAAAGTCGTTTAAAACTGATACATTGGATTTAACAAAGTATTTGTTACATAAGCCGAAGCTTCACTTGTCCATTTGTTCAAAATACAAAGATTTCTAGCCCATACAGTTATACAAAATGTAATGCGACAAAATCTTTAATGCATGATATCCAAATCAAAACCACCAATGTATCCCTTGTACCTCGTGCTTACTGATCCCCTGAAAAACATTATTTTAAAACGTTTTTTTATTTTGCTTATAAGGATTTAGCTCGTAGTTCGGCTTATTGTGCAGCTAAAATTGAGTTTATGTATTTTTCTTAGATTCTGTTAGTGTAAAGTACTTTTCATAATTTTTTCTAGATTTTTTTAGGATATTTACTATTTTTTAATTAATTTGTCTAAACCGCGCTCTGTCTCTTTTCTTTTTATAACTTATGGTTGACCCGGGAGTGTGGGGTGTTGACTTGGGCCCGGGTATAAAAGTATTGGGCCACAGGTGAGTGTTTGAGCTTGGTTATAATGAATAAAGGGTATTGTTATAAAGGTTAACGACCGTTATCCCTTTAATAAAAAGAAGATAACGGTGTTAGGGTTTATGGACTTTTGGTGAAAGTTATTTAATATTAAGGGTATTTTGGGTATTATAAGGGTTTTGGCATTTTGTGAGTTGACCATTGTTGACCAAGGGTTGACTTTTGATGACCTTTTGCTAGAAACTTTCGGCTCTTGTGCATTCTATCCGTTCCCGTGTCCGTGTTTGTCCGGTTTTGACTGTTTTCTTGTGATTTTTGCATTATCCGTACCTACACATTTACAATCAACAAAATACACAAACACAAGCATATTTTTGCACATTTTGATCATTTAAGGGCCATTTTTGGTATAGAAAGGATATGTGATTTCTCACATATCACTAGTAAATATATATATATATATATAATAAAAGAAGGTTTTTTTGAAACCTTGCCACCTCATTTAATCCCAGCTGGCATATATGCCACGTCATTTATGCCACGTCACTTAATCCACATGTACATAAAGCTGTCAATGAGTTGAATTTTGATAGCTGTATTTTGAGGATTGTTTCACCACTTAATTGCTAATTCCTTAAGTTATTAATTTTGTTTGATTATTCTATAAATATACAAATAAATTAGTTACGGTATTTCTCTAAACTTCTCAATTTTTTTATTGTTTTCAAATTTCAAATAATTTTAGAATCAAAATTTATTTATTGATATAGTGATTGACAGGAAGAAACCTCATTATTATCCACTTTTAAGCAATCAGTTACGGGTAAACTTTCTCTTACCAATTGAAATTATATCTTCCATGAAAATGCATAACATTGGCACTCTATTTTAAAAGAACAACGAATGTGAGGGTTTTTAATAATTTTATTAGTTTGTTTGTTGTTTCATATTAGTAAGAATCAGTAGAACTTGGTCACACTGGTGTTTTGTATGTTCACTTATCACAGAATAAGTGATTTTAAAGATGCCTTGCAATTGCAAGTGTTTGATGTAATGACTAAAAGCATTGGTTGTGCAGATTATGAGGTAATTTCAAGTGTTTAATGCCTTACAAGTGTTTGTCGTGCAAATGAGGTAATTTTCAATGTTATGCATTCACAACATTGATTTTTGGTTTTTCAATGTATGCATTGATCATAAATATCTATGTGTTTATATTCTACTATTCTATGCTATTACAAAAAATGTGTATTTTTGTACAAGTGAGGTAACTAACATGGTGGATAAATATACGTAAATTCAATTATAAAGACCAAAGATAGATAAATGGTAACTTACAAAACATCACGACCAACTCGACACGATATGGGCTGCCCAAAAGTCATGTACAATCTTACACATGTAATGGTTTTTGACTATTTAGTTGTATTACATGTATTATTTGTTATTTGGTTAGCTAGGTCATATCTCTAATTTGTTTAGTTTCGTGGAGGTATATGTTATAAAATAATCCTTCTTAAGCTAGAACTTAACAATCTGGTTTATATATATATATATATATATATATATTTGTTTCATATAGATTACAAGTGGAGGCACTGCAAATAGGTAATGGAAACGTACATGGAGTTGTGTTTTAACTTAGAAATGATCGTGTAGTATGTATAATGTTTATTATTAAATAAGTTAAGATATCCCATCTAGCTATCAGATTTGAATTCAATATTCATATTTCCTGAAGTTTAGTGATCTTTCCGTCATTTGGAATTTAACATTTCTACTACTACACTGGCGTGAGTTAGTCTTGCAAGATAATTTGGTATCCGAGGCATAAACTTGGTGTTTATGATATCATACCAAAGTGATCGTAACTATAAGTTTAAATTTATTTGGATGTAAATGATGAGGTTGATAAAGAATATATGATCCATGGTAGTCATTGATTGAACAGTGACGTGTTGTGTTTAGTTCATGGTTTTTTAAAAACGCATTAGAGATTCGTTGTACATGTACTATATTTTCTTTTCTTTTTCATATCTTTACGGAATACGTCCTCCCTAATTATGTTACGATTTCTATAGATTGATATATTTTTGTGCAAAATTTTGTCCATTCGATATGTGACTCTCTTAGCAAAGTTCGATTCACATTTGAATAGGCTTTTGTGGGCATCAATGGGAGACTCATTTTGAATTGTATTGTTGGTGTGACCAGGACCATGGGATTTCGTTTTGGTATTGCATTTTGGTGCCTTTGCAGGTGTATGTTTCCAAGTTATGGATAATTCTTCAACTTAAGTTTGTATTAAAACATGTAGGCCTTTATGGCTCTTAGCTTATAATTATCATATGCAACAAATCAGAACCTAATAACTTGACATTTTTAGTTTATAACAGTTTTTTTATCAATATGTGTGTGTAATATGGTCTTAAAATTATGTAGATTTTGAATGTATTAACATTATATAGATTTTGAACGTATATGAGAATATATTAATCCTCAGTATAAAGAAAAATACAAGGAAACTGATTGAGTCAAAAGTCATTACTTGGTGTAATGTTGTAATGCTACATATTTATTTATCTTAAATAAAATGGGTTGACAATGATGTACTCCTACTATCTTTTATGTCTATGTTGTTATACTATGAATGACTCGAGTTTTTAGATTTTGTTAATTATTTTTCGTATTCGTATCTATATATATCTATATCTATCTATCTATCTATCTATCTATCTATCTATCTATCTATCTATATATATATATATATATATATATATATATATATATATAGGGGCGTGTTCAAGTGAGAAGGCTAATTTTTGTGAGAAGGAAAGAAGGGATCCTAACCTTCCATTCATCCCCTCCTTTTTTTTAATCTAAAGGCTTAGATTAATCCTCAAATTACACTACATATACTAACAGGGATATTTTGTAATTTAACCTAATATATATTTATGAAAAACACACATACTTCACACAAACCTGAGGTGAAAATTATTATGATTCTCTCAGACCAGAACCTATACTACGTCACATCCACCACGCCAGCACAACCACCATTACACCGCCCGATCACCGCCATTCAAACCACCGCCGTTCAAACCACCACTACATCGGCACCTAGCACCTTTCTGTCACTAATTTGGAGGTTATTATGTTAAAATTGGCTCTTCAAAAGGTTAAATTCTTACACTTTCATCATTCACAAATTTGTAATTGGTGTTCATTTTGATGATTGCTTGTAATTTTTTTTCGCTTTTGTTCATGTAATTTTGCATATCAACTGTTTTGATGAAATGCTTGAACCAATATTGCGCAAGCTGTGAACTTTATTTACTGATTCATTGTTTTAGTAGTCTTAATAGTACTTACAATTATGCTTAATTAATTATAGATTTCGTTTTCACTCGACAAAGGTATAGGTGAACGACTTCAATAAACACATTTACAATTACAAGTATTATAAGATGTGCGAATAACATCTTCACATGTGAAAATATACGTCTCGTAGCATTTTAAGATGTGTGAAAAACATCTTCACATGTGAAAATATACGTCTTGTAGCTTTTTAAGACGTGTGAAGAACTTTGTCACATGTGAAAATATACGTCTCGTAGCATTTTAAGATGTGTGAAAAACATCTTCACATGTGAAAATATACGTCTTGTAGCTTTTTAAGATGTGTGAAGAACTTTGTCACATGTGAAAATATACGTCTCGTAGCTTTTTAAGATGTGTGAAAAACATCTTCACATGTGAAAATATACGTCTTGTAGCTTTTTAAGATGTGTGAAGAACTTCGTCACATGTGAAAATATACGTCTCGTAGCTTTTTAAGATGTGTGAAAAACATCTTCACATGTGAAAATATACGTCTTGTAGCTTTTTAAGATGTGTGAACAACTTCGTCATATGTGAAAATATACGTCTCGTAGCTTTTTAAGATGTGTGAAAAACATCTTCACGTGTGAAAATATACGTCTTGTAGTTTTTTAAGATGTGTGAACAACTTCGTCGCATGTGAAAATATACGCCTCGTAGCTTTTTAAGATGTGTGAAAAACCTCTTTCATACGTCTCATAGCAGAAACTGTTTTCCAAAATTAGAAATTGATTATTAGATAATCATAAAAGAACACAGATCCAAACATCTTGTTAAATGCAATTAGTTTCGAACTTGGGACTTCTCTTTTGTAGTGATTAAAATTCTAGAGCGAATGTAGGCCTTGACGCCGTTGTTTAATGTAAGTATTTGTTTGTTAAGTTGGAAGGAACGAACTGACCGATTGCTCTGGCTCAAGCAAATGCTATTCTGAGTCGTATTGATCTCCTGTGCGAGGTGATTTTGAAGTCCCTTTATTTTCCTTCTTGTATAAGAAAGAAGATATAGTCAAACTTTTATTTCAAACTTTGTACTTCAGATTTGCATGAATGATGTACATTTTGTTAATCATATTAAATTAGTGATCTATGTTTGACGAAATTTAGTTAATTGTTACCCCTGATATAAGGTTTTTGATTTAAATCTGATGGATCTATATTGCAGACTGCTGGTGCGTCACTGTTTGGCATTCTTTTATCCAAGTATGAAATGGTAACATGCTTGAAGCTTGCTGTTGCGTTGATGATGTGGGCATTGCCTGTTGTGGTGTTGAATTTGTAGTTCTTTATGTTTTTAGTTACATATGAAAAACTTCTTTGGTGATAATGAGATTTCTTTTATCATATATTAGATTGGTCTCACGTGGCTGACCAACAAGCTTTCCTCTGGTGTTCTTGACCGTGCTAAATGTCCACAAACATGCTGCAAAACTTCCTCGAGGGAATCTCTGCCACATGCTGATAATTTAGGTAAATATATAACTAATAGATATTTTCATTTTTCATTTGTGTTTCTTCACTAAGCTTGTTCTTCTTGTAATCAGTGGATATCAGTATGGCTGCAATTAAACATGGGTGGGATGAATACATGCAGCAGCCTGTTCTTCCAGCAAGCCTGGCTTATGTACTTCTTTGCTTCAATGTTGTTTTGGCCCCAGGTGGTCTAATGACAGTATTCCTGACACAACATGGTATGGTTATTTCACGTTCTTTTTCCAACTTAGTTTCAAAACATACAGTCAGGAACTCAGGATTAATCAGGTTCTTGTTTGTCAGTCGACTTTTTTTTGTTTGGTGTTTATTTCCAGCTCTTTTGAGTATTTGTTTCACTATAAATTCCGTGATTGGACGAATCAAAGTGTTGAATATCATATATCACACTTTTAAATATTAAAATCAACTGTATCCGCGTAATCCATGTTTACGCCATTGAGTGCCAGAATATTGCTTGGCATTGCCCAACACTTTTTTAGATAATGTACACTGTACTTTTAGTATCACCTTTCAGTTTTGGCTATAGAAAGCAATGTTCCTTTTGTTTAAATCTGGATTTGTGTTTCATTAATTTATCACTTGGTATTGAGGTCAAGATAGGAAGGTAACTTTTTTTTGCATCTAGGACTCTAAAACTGTTGAACTTCTCTTTAAGTTTGAGAGAGGTGGCAAGATTTTGGTTAAGAGGTCAACTTATAGTATGGGTCCAGGCATGCCATGTGATTGACCAAAAACACTTCTGTCAATTTTTTTAAACTTCAAGATATAGTTTATGCATTTAATTATAACTATAAATAAATAGGATCACTGTGGTAATATACCTTTGAATAAAACATTTTAACAGGTTGTATGCATAAAATATACATTCGTATGACTTTCAACCTGTTTGAGACCCTTCCCTTTCTAGCTACAACAATTCTTTTGTTTGAACCATTTGACACATATGAGATCTAAAATAATCCAAATTGACTCATTCATGAGTAAATGGGTCTAAATGGCGTCAGCCATAACAAGCCTTATATCTCATGCTCATATGTGTATGACAGTTTTAGGTTTCTTATATGTTTCGTCAAAATTTTCAGGTTTAAGCCCGTCTCTTGTTGGAGGCTTTAGTTGCTTATGTGCTTTTATGGGTGTCGGAGCAACATTTATGTCTGCTCAAATGGTCAAGAAACTTGGAATTTTGAAGGCTGGCGCAGCTGGACTCATATTGCAAGCTTCACTTCTTACGATGGCAGTTGCTGTATACTGGAGTGGAGCTCTTTCAAAGCAAACTTCCCTTCTATTCTTTCTTGGCTTTATTGTAAGTTATCTTTTTCTTCACTGTTATTTGTTTTTTAATTAATGGTGAAAGTATATCTGGCAAAATGGATGGGCGGAACAGGGTAACCGGTCAAAATGGATTGGGTTGACCTGCCAAGATCATTATCCTTCACTTTGTTATTACTCACACATGATTATTATATAAAACTCACTCGCAAAATTTATTAATGCTTATGAACAAAGCAATTTAGGAGGTTCTTAACACCTTATTATACTTTGGGAGACTGCTGACCCATCTATCAATTAAAAATTGCCCAAGGTGAAATTGCTACCTCCAGTGAGTAATCTTTTTCAGATGGGTAAAATGCAAGAAAAGGCAATGTACTGCCCATATATGCTATATTTTCTAACCAATTGTTTCATGCGACACGCTTGCCATTTCTTACCGAACTAACCAAGTACGGAATTGTTTACGTAAAATGGTAATAAATAGGGGGCATGTCGCATTAAATGGTTATAGTTAGCAAATTGTCATAACAAATGGTAATATGTTGGAAGATTAAAACAGAAATATGTTTCATATATTGGAAACAGTGATTTTTTTACGTTGCATTTTTTTAAGTGGCCCTTTTCATCTAAGGGTAAGTCCGTCCATCAGGCTATTACTCGCTGTAACATTGCATTTAAAATTGACTAACACTCTGTCATTCCCATTAAGAGTTGCAATGTTCAACTAATACATATGTTGATACATGAATTTGGCTATTAGTCAAGTACTAAGTCTGTTATTTACCGTTCCCAAAGTGACAAAGTGTAAGACTCTTGTTGATCACAATAATGGCTGCAATGATTTGTAACTGTATTAGCCTTTGAGATGAAGCTGCATTTACACTTTAATAATTATCTTTACGCCCAAAATTTTGTATTAACAAGAAACTAATGAGTAGACATTTTTTATAAAGGTGTTATCAAGGTTGGGACACATGTCATACGAGGTGGTTGGAGCACAGATCTTACAAACTGGAATCCTATGTTTCATGTTTTCTCCATTTGGCATAAATGGGTCATTTGGTGTTCTATGCTAGATTGTTATATCAGCAAATGGGTATTCTGGTTGCAAATTATCAAAAATTGTTGTGTTATATAGGCAGCTGCCAAGAAAAGGTCGAGACGACACTTGACTGAAACAAATGAGTATATCAGTGAAAATGGTGAAGGAATCTTGATAGATCCTACTGCCGTTTCAACGGCTTATCAGAACATGAAGTCTTTGTGTCCAAACATAAGGAATGAGATATTTACAGATATAGATATCCACAATCGCCATATACTCCCAAGGTATGTTGACTTTAGATGTTTAAATATAAGACATTGGTTAAAGAATGTGACTAAAATGATTGTATAAAACGTTTAAATATCTAGTACCTAGTCATAGTTTTGGGAATAGAGGCCTCTAGGTGGCGAATAGGTTGGTCTTGGGTAACATGTCAAAGCGGTTTATATTGGTTTGACACACCAGCAAAGTTTTCTATGTTTTATCTTAAATGAAACATGTGAGCAAGAAAACATTTAGTTTCTCTGTTTCATTTCAAATATTTCCCTTCACATTCTTAAGAAAGACTAATATTATAAGATAAGAAAGTTTCATGATTGGAACTGAAATGTGTGTTAACCTATTTTTTTGCAGCTTTATCGACCTGCCACCTCTTTCTTCAGCATGTTACAGAGCTTTTAATTGCAACTGCAGACTTTCAAAAATATCTTGATACTTGCAATGTCAAGTAAATGTTTGACTGTCTTGTTCTTACTCATTACTCTTTGACGTAGACTTTGCACAAATTGATTTGAACTTCTTGAGGTTTGTGCATGTTTGTTTCTAAAGTTTCAATGTCTTTTTTTACTCTCTTTATTATAAACTTCAATGGATCTGCCTCACGTTAGACAATTATGTCGGTTGACCTGTATATTCTCTTGGGCCTTGTTGGACTCGTTTTTCAAAGCTAGTCTTTGATCATTTTAACTCGAATTCTTGAGTTAATTGATTAAAAACATGTTGAATAGTTTTTATGTCCTATTTAACTCTTTAGTCTTGATTTTTTTTAAATTTATGATTGTTTTGTGGTTAGCTTGGCGTACTGTTGAACACAATGAAGAGGATGCTAGACATTTTACACCCAAAGATTGAGTTCAAATTAAAATCATAGGGCTTGTGTTGCATTCCTGATGGCGGCAATGTAGCAGGTGAACGTCTAAGTGATGTGGTAGTCATGCTTCGATCTAAGATTAAGGATTATATACAGGTGATTTGCATGAAGCTTGTCGAAAATGTAAGTGCAGTATCCACTGTTTGGCTTTCTTTTTTTCTTTTGTTTTGGGAAGAAATTTATTAATTTACTTAAATTTTTCAGACAAGGTTGAATACGATCACAAATCTCAAGAAAATACTTAAAGATTCAAAGCAAAAAAGGGGGATTATGAGATACGAGATCATATTCAACCGTTAATAAAGGAGCTTACGTGTACAATGAATCGTCTTCACGAGATACTTGACATACCTGTTTTTATTTCAACGTGTAGAGAGTATTGGGACGAAATGGGACAAGTGAGTTTTATAATGAGTTGTAAAAAAAGAGAAGCAATTAAAGCAAAAATATGATCTGTTTGTAATAATGACATTTTTGGGTTTTTTTAGAATGTCCTGCGGTTTCTTGAAGACTGGAAAGATAATCGCGCGTGGTACAGAAGTTCAACAGTTGCTGTTTCTATAAGTCTCACTCTCCTATGAATTTTGAAAGCAGTTTTATTTATAGTGTTTCAAACGGGTAACTATAGCTAATTTGAAACGGGTCAAATGGGTTGAAAGTCGCCTGGAAATGTATAATAGTTGTTTTTGAAACCTCTCGTCTTTTGAATAGTTAAGTTATAGAGTAATTAGAATGGTTGTTTTTAATCGTGTTTGCATATATGACATTTTTTAGAAAAGGATTTAAATTTTTTTTTGTTCCTATCGACCAAGGGACCTGTATTACTAGTTTTATCTTGTTATCCATCCCGCCTGACTCTCTCATTGGTGTCAACCCTTTTGTAACTTGAAGACAGACTCAGATACTAACTTTTACCAATTAACTCTTATGATATATGTGCAGATTCTAGATGAGACATTTGCATCACATATGCAACAATTGATCGGCGACACACTTAAAAAAAAAGATCTTGAACCTCCAAGTATAATAGCTGAAGTTCGCTCAATTATAGGATGCTATGTCTTTCAAGGTTAAATTTTGTCACAACTTGGCCTTATTTTGGGTTAGTTACATGTAGTTACGTCTAACGGTTATAGAAATGGATTCCTTGACGAAGTCATAGTGAACATTATATAGCAACAACACATATAATCCATCGTGTGAATAGCAATGCAATTTTGTTATCTGGTAATGTAACTACTGTTCTTGGCATATGGGTGCTTGTAGATCGAGTTTAATACTTCATATCCGACTTAAGCTTCTTCCGGGCTTATACTTCATATCCGGGTTTATATTTCATGTACGGGCACAAACTAAAATCATAATTTGGTATATACCATAGAGATCATCCGTGCAATTTAGTCTAGTTAATTATTTATAAAATTATTCATTTTGAGTACTTACAGAAATATTTTACCTCGGCTAACTGTTTTTCAGTCATTTCAACACCTTCAAGCAATGTTTTCAAAAGCGGTACAGATCCAGAACTGTCACTAGACGTATCAAGCTTAGCAAAATTTTCCTTTACAACTGAAGAAGCTCTATCATTATCTGCAACATCCAGTAATCCCTTTGCAAAACCATGCAACATATAATGCATAAACGCCAATTTAAAAGCATGAAACATCTCAACACAAGAGAAAATATAACTAATAAAGATCAAACCTGTATCGCAAATTTCTTTGAGTTATTTGCCTCTCTTTTTGTCCTAGCCATAATGTTTTCCGTTTTTGCATATAAAAAGTACGCTAGTAAGATCAAAGCTTCAATCTTTGTTCATAATTTGCATGAGTGAAGATATTCTTACAAAACTAAAATAATCGTCTATTAAACATAAATATCTCATATTTTTGCGTATCTAGTATAAAAAATATGCTAGTAAGATCAAAGCTTCAATATTTGCTTATAATTTGCACGAGTGAAGATATTCTTACAAAACTTAAAATTGTCTATTAAACATCAATAACTCCTATTTTTGCACTTCTAATATAAAAAATACGCTAGTAAGATCAAAGTTTCAATCCTTACTCATAATTTGCACGTGTGAAGATATTCTTACAAAACTTAAATAATCGTGTATTAAATATCAGTATCTCCTATTTTTGTACTTCTAGTATAAAAATTTTCTTACAAATCTTAAATAATCGTCTATTAAACATGAATGTCTCATATTCTTGCACTTCTAGTATAATAAACACGCTAGTAAGATTAAAGCTTCAATATTTGCACAAGTGAAAATATTCTTACAGAACTTAATTAATCGTCTAGTAACATCAATATCTCATATTTTTACACTTCTAGTATAGAAAATACGCTAGTAAGAGCAATGCTTCAATCCTTGCTCATAATTTGCACGCGTGAAGATAATTTTACAAAACTTAAATAATCGTGTATTAAATATCAATATCTTATTATTTTGCACTTCTACTATAAAAAATACACTATTAAGATAAAATCTTCAACCATTTCTCATAATTTGCACATGTGAAGATACATTCTTACAAAACTTAAATAATCGTCTATTAAATAACAATTTCTCTTATTTTTGCACTTCTAGTATAAAAAAATACGCTAGTAAGAGCAAAGATACAATCTTACGAGTTTACGTGCGATTTCACGATCTTACATAGGTGAACTTGGATCGCGTGTCGATCTTACGAGTTTACGTGCGATTCCACGATCTTACATACGACCCCACCCCAAATGCGATCCTATGCCGATCTTACACGATCTTAGCTAGTAAACACGTAAGATTGTACGATCTTACGAGTTTACTCGCGATCTTGACATCCTTGGTTAGTAGTATGGTGGAATGGGTTGTTTATTTTTTGAGGTATGATAAAAGGCCAAATGAGAGGATCTCACTTGGTACGTTAAGGATTGGATCAAAGAACAAAGTGGGATGGACTCTTCCATTCTTGGAGACTAAAGATTTTGAAGATTAGAGACATTTTGAAGCCACATGGATGTTTATTTTGTAACTATTGTTTTAAGTTTTATAGCCTTTATTTGATGTTAGTTAGTTTATGTATTGGCACATATAGGTTTGTTTCGCTATTACGCATGTTTTCGAAGCATGTTTTGGGCATGTCATTTCGACTTGATTATATGGGTATGTCTATATAAGTCTTTTGTATTTTTTTATGCTCAATATATTTGCCGGGATGGTCTTTTTTTCCAAAATTTTTTTTTGCTAAACAAGAAGTTTCTCGAAAGCATTATGTCACACCCGCTTTATGATCAAATTCAGTTTCTTTTAGTTCTAAACAAATTTGATGTCTTTTAGGAAAAACTTGAACGTGTTCCTTTGACTTGTTGTTTAGTTTAGTGATTTCCAACTACTACATCTGAAGTAAAGATTGAAGATTTGTAGATTATGCTTAATTGTATATATTTGTCAAAAAATCTAAAATATTAAAAAAAATCTTAAGAGCACCATTTTAATATAAAAATACGTTAGTAAGATCAAAGCTTTATGTAGTATACATGATATCATAACACAAGCAAGAGATGATGGGTTGGCTACTTAATCTTAGAGAGAGAAAATATCTCATATTTTTACATGTCTAATATAAAAATTACGCTAGCAAGATCAAAGTTTCAATCATCGCCCATAATTTGCACATGTGAAGATATTCTTACAAAACTTAAATAAGAGTCTAATAAACATGAATATCTCATATTTTTGCACTTCTAGTATAAAAAATACGCTAGTAAGATCAAATCTTTAATATTTGCTCATAATTTACATGAGTGAAGATATTCTTACAAAACTTAAATAATCATCTATTAAAAATGAATATCTCATAATTTTTTGATTTTATTATACAAATTTTTATTGATTGAAGTATATAAATAGCATCTTCATGCTTGAAAAAGTTTATAAAGTATCTTCACAGGTGAAAAAGTTTAGTAATAATATCTTCACATGTGAACATATCAACAATGAATTAATGTTGATTTATAACTAAACGAATTTTTGATGATTGAAGTACATTACTAACATCTTCATTCGTAAAGAAGTTTAATTAGAGTATCTTCACTTGTGAAAATATTAGTATGGAATAATTTTTTTTTATTAGATGAATTTTATTGATTGAAGTATATTAATAACATCTTCGTGCGTGAAAAAGTTTGTAATAGCATATAGTATAAAAAAATACGCTAGTAAGATTAAAGCTTCAATATTTGCTTATAATTTGCACAAGTGAAGATATTTTTACAAAAATTAAATAATTGTCTATTAAACATCAATATCTTCTATTTTTGCACTTCTAATATAAAAAATACGTTAGTAAGATCAAAGCCTCAATCAGCGCTCATAATTTGCACGTGTAAAAGTATTCTTACAAAACTTAGATAATAGTCTATTAAACATCAA
>BQNB010085760.1:0-28379 GCA_026074375.1 Tanacetum coccineum
AATCAGCCATTGCGAGCATCACTTTTCGCGGACTTAATACTATGCTTTCATCCCGAACTATACATAGTTCTACATAAAAATTTAGAGAAACAATTATTATAAAGAATTTTATTTGGTTGGTAAATTCAGTTTAAGATCAATGTTGAGTAACAACATAGTTGTAAGTTGGATGAAGGTTCAATAACGTTATTAAATTGTGGGTACCTTGCAATAGAGCATTCAATGACACAGCAAGCGGCATATCCCCACTTGATTGTGGTCTTCTATAAACCTATAATTTAATTTTATGGAACTTCAAATTAAGCAAAAGGTGTCACGTTAGCAGTGATAAAAAGAGCATCTTAATCACATGTATAACTAATATATGTAGGCAGATACCAAAACCAACATATATATATAAAGCTGAGATAAGGTATTAATTTTTACCTCATCCCAACTTGCAATACCCCTGGTGCCAAAGTCTGGCTTACCATCAGCATCGTCATCCTCATCAATAATTAAAACACGGTCAATCACCATAACAGATGCAATTTATACCGTTTGCTTAGATCTTATTCACCTCTGCAACAAAAGATAAAGATTTATGAACCCGATCGAAATTAGTTAACATCGATTCAAAATCAACCCTTTTAAAAACGAAATCGATATGTAAATTATTGATTGAAGAAGATAAAGCAATTGATATGTAAATATATAAGAATGAGTATCATAGAAGCTTTGACTTATTGAAATAAAAGGAATAGAAGGAAACTCACTAATCGTGTTTTTGAATCGTTATGTTATAGAAGAATGAGTATCATTGTGTTTTTTGTTGTGTTCTAACCAAAATAATAAAAACCCTTAGAAACAACAATAAAACCAAAACCCCATAACCTGAGATTGATCTCAATACACTCAAACCACCAAACACACTCAAAACCATGAAGCCATCGAAATCCACTAACCAAACCAAAAACGCCCAAAAAACCGAAAACACCAGGAGATGGTGGTAAAGAAGAGGGAGATTGTGATTAGGTTTATGGTGGCGGCAATAAAGAGAATTATGTGGGTGAGTTTCTGTGTGGTTTAGGTTAGTTGGCAGAGAAAGATATGAGAGAAAGCCGTGTTTTCAACTTTCAATATATTTGACAGCTAATGATTTGCGATTGTGCACAACCATTTCAACATTCCCTAAAATAGTTTCAGGCGTTCAATTTTTCAACATTCCTTAAAATAGAGATTTTCAACTTTCAAGATTCAAGAAAATCCTAAATCTCCTTTATAAGGAGTATAGATGTTGAATATTTTTATATGAAAAGGTGAAAAAGGCTTTTGCGAATGATGATATCTAAAAGGTTAGTCATATGTTATTGGTGTGTTAGCTTTTATAAAATCATGTTTATTATGAAGTCCCAATATTAAATGTCGAGTCTTAATAAAATAAGAAAGATAACATGTAATTAAAATAAATTTTAATGGATCTAATTTCAGTTGCGTTAAGTCAAGAAATGATAAAGACTAATGAGTGTTGATTTCTAAGAATACACAAAGTCATGAAATGATAACGACTTATATCTCAAATTATAGTTGACATAAATGTTATATCGTATTGTATTTAATTCAAATAATTGATGATTATACTCGTTTTTGTTAAGAAAAACACTATAAAATAAACCGAAGCACAATGATATCAACACATGAGATAAGAGAAGTTATGACATGTACATCTTCTACAAAAAGGGGTTAAAAGAAGTCAACAAACAATGAAACAAGGCAAAGAGATACGTTGTCAGGAAATGGTTATTGGAATATGATGCGTGGATTGACAACACCTACGTTAGGTTTAAACAACGGTCGATAAGCAAGTCAAACAACACCAACTCAAAAAGAAAAGGCGGAATATATCACGTATAAATTTATAGAATGCTTCGCATAATCAAACCCTGTGCATCGCACGGGTGATAACGCCTCGTGTTAAAGAAATTTGAAATCATTAACTTAAAATCTCAAAATAACTCCATTCAAAAGAGTAACGGGTTTTGTGACAACGTGAAGTGTCCCTTGAATTTTTGTCACTGTATGAGTCATAAAATGTGGGGTAATTTTTGTCATAAAATGTCTATTGTGCTTATTCACACATTAATTTTGTCACTAAGGTGCTGTTTGTTTATTAAGAGGCTCTGAATCTGAATCTGATTCGCACATCTGAATCTGAATCTGAGAGGTAAATGTCTGAATCTGAATCAAATAATAGTGTTTGTTTTTTACCTTTTAAATGTCTGAACGATAAAAGTACAAATCAGTTTTATATTTAAAATCAGTTTTATTCTTACGAAACATAAACATGTTTAAAAATTATATAGAGCATTTTAGTCATGAAATTAACATAGTTTATCAACGTGAGAATAAAAGTGTCTTAAAAAACATTTAAAATAATTGTGTCGCAATTTATTCTCGTAAAATAGTATCTTCATAATTTTGCAAATTGTTACTTTCATTTACTCTACAATCATAAGATTGCGAAAAATAAAATTTCATAGTATACTTAACATTGTGAATTAATAATTAAAAATATTTTTTAGTCAAATAATTAAAACTCTTGTGCAAAAAAAAGGTTATTTCTCTCAAGTATTATCAATATTAAAGTAAAAAAAATATCTCACAAAATGAATAGAGTAAAAAAAAACTAAAGAAAAAAAAAGTAAAGAGTGAAGAAGCATTAAGAGGCATCATCCATATCTAGTTGGTTAAGATGTTTCAGCCTCTGACCGCGTCTGAACGAGAGAAAAAAAAACAAACACACTTAATGAACCAAATGTCTGAGCGCATCTGAATGAGTCAGATCAAGAGGCTGTTAAGAGGCTCTTTATGAAAAACAAACACCACCTAAGTGTCTTATCTATGGGATATTTAATTTAGCGACGGGTTAACTTCATTCCTAGAATCATTGGCATGTTGAGGATTTAGAAATATATGGAGTAATTAGGAATTATATACATGGATATTATTATGTTAAAGCACGTAATAAGGATATATATATGTATGTAACTCATGAGATAATATGTAGGAACCTTTCACTATTTTTGTAAAGTGGTACAATATAATTCACCTTCAGAAGGTCGAGTGGAAAAAAAAGAGCATCAAATAAACAATAAATACATATATTCTTTATCCTTATCTATCGACCGTGAATCGATCACTTTAAAACCTAAATTGCCGAACTTATAAAACAACTTATTATAATGCATGTCTACGTTATACAATTCACAATTCAGGTTGCACCTTAATTATAACCCCAAAAAGATTCTAGTATTATACCATCATGTACATCATTAGCAACAAATTCACGTAAAAAATCTTCGTTTTCAAAGATATTATCCATCCCTAAAGGCCCATCAGATATGGTGGATGTGGAAGAGCCCCCATTTTCGGATCCTGGAGCTTTGCAACGAGGGTATAAATCATCATCGCGGGTGAATCCCTTCCGTAACACACATACCAACTACAGCACAGGGGACAATCGTGCATCATTAGTTGATGAAACCTTGTTGGATAAAGGTTTTCGCTTTCGTGAGGGTTTGATGTTGGCTTTTTTGGTAGTTGAGGGGATGTTTGTTGTATAACCATGATCTTTGAAACCTTCAAAATCAAGGACAACTCCATGGCTATCATGTTTCTGTTCTGCGACGCAGCCCTATCATGCAGTCTATGTGGGACCGTGCGGTTCCGTCCTAGTGCTATACGTGTGTTCAGCACCAGCCCCACACACAAAATAATACACATCAGATTCACACACACTTTTGTCTCCATAGCGTCTATCGCGTCTTCTCTTCTCTTCTATCTATTGGACGTTACTTATACACACCAACTATACCATCTGCTAGACTTACGACTACACTTCACCAAGACACCTACACTTGCGTCACACACATCATCATCTGACGCACTTCATAGCATCTGATGCGAACTGCGTACACTATCTCACAATAACTCCTATACTCTCTCTATCATACTTCCATCATACACACATTAATTAGGATCCAAATTAATATAACACAATTTTCTGGGCAAGAAAAGTTGAACAGGATTTATATAAATCAGTCAAAGTGCACACAATTTAACGAAGGCAAAGGGCCTTCCCAAATACTTGAAGATACTCAGATCGATATCTAAATGTATATGACACTTAGCTGGTTAACCTATGTAAGCAAACTTTCAATAAATATATAGCAATCATCCTATATGATGCTTACACTGCACCACCAATCGACCCCATTGGCGAGGACAAAATGGGGCTATTGGCATAAGAAACCAGTTATAAACTTTCTGATAAATCTAATGATATGTTTAAGTGGTTGTAGCCAGGGACGGATGTATAGCATAAATATGGGGGGCAAGTGCCCCCATGCTCGTCGAAAAATTTAAAAATTTAGTGTAATTTTTTTAAAATTTTGAACTTTTTTCGACAGTGCCCCCCGCTCAAATCTCAAATTGGCCCCCACTCACATACTAAAACATAACATTTAACACTTTAAAACTTTATAAATCCTTATAAATCCTTCATCTCTAAGTAATAATACTCGATTTATCATTTCGATCACAGTTTTTCTTCAACATTTTGTTGTTATTGTCAAAAAAAAAAAAAAAATTGCCTCCCACATGCCATTTTTCTGGTTCCGTCACTGGTTGTAGCAATATTGTTACATTATATACCATGCGTTACTATAACGAAGTACCAAGATACATATCATAGAAATACTTAATAGATCGAGGATATGAGGTTAATTAGAAAATAAACCTTGGAAATATGGAATTGAGGATCGCCTTTTGTCCATATTTCCTCCATTGATAACCATCTTCACTTTTATCAGTAACTTTCACCCTTGAATCCATGCTTTTGCTGCAAAATGTTATGCAGACAATCAATTATATAATATATCGTCTAACATGTTATAATTGTAAGCATATATGAAACATATTTTCAACTTGCAGTTTCCTCATACAATATTGCAAGAATCTTGTGTTTACCTTATGTTGTAATGACCTCGCCCTGGTTTCGCTAATGGAGGCGGTGTCTCCTTGCCGTTAGCAGTGAAAACTTTTTGCTGTTTTGGGTCACTGCAAGAACTTAACACCGAGAGACTATCAGCAAAAGATTTTGTTATGTCCATTACTAAATTATCGATAGATTGAATTTCTTCGATATTTAGATCATTTCGACTAAGAATATTTTGCAACCTGCTTGCAGAGTTTTTGCCGTTAATTAGGGCTTCTACCAACATAATAGTTTTTTTCTCCATTTTAGGCTTCTGTTTTAAATAGAAAAATATTTGTTTCAGATGTATTGCAACGAATATGGTATAACTAAAAATTTAGTTGGATGTTTATATATATGCACATGTGCCATGTGTAGTTCACAGAAGGTGACATAAATATTACAGCGAATATAGATGTTCAATATTGATGTCATTTGGATTTACGTCATCGTTAATACTAGCCACTTTAAAATCTTATCCTTTATTGTTAGCCTATCATACTAAATCGGTTTGTGGGTCTAAATCATGACATTGTGTTTCACTAGCAAGCAAATGTAGTTAATTAGCCAGAAGCTGCGTGAGAAAGGATAATCACATTAACATGGTACAAGTGTTTCTAGGATTAACAATGCATAGAAATTGATGGTATGATTTACAAGTTTACGCTTACTACTCAGTAATCTGTCAAATGCAATGTTAAACGGATATGTTTTTTAATGAAATATCGCCTTTATTGCATAAATGTTAGAGCTAGAAGTAACCCACAAACGGTGTTATTTAGTGTTCAACTTCGAGTGCCTTTTGGCATCAGTCATTATCCACCTCACAGAGAATAGTTTTGATAACTATCTTGGCACAGTGGCGCACCAATTGGAGTGAGCAAGAGCCAAGACTCGCGCAAACCTTTGACCTTTATTTCACAAAATCTCTACAGTAAGCCCATAAGTTTTTCACAAATAGGTATCAACCGAGCCAAAAACCCTTTGGTCATAGCTAGAAGTAATTTCTATGGTTTCGGACGATAAATTTGGTTAATGAGGGTATTTAGAAGTTAATAAGTTCCAATGGAAAACCAAGGAAATCATTGGATATTAGTACGACGTACTCCCTTTGTGGCCGACGATATTTTTGCTCGACTTCAAGGTGCTGCCTGGTGCTCGTTGTGGTCAGTGGCGACCCTTGCAAATTGCGCCGTACTATTAGTTTTAATTAAGTTGCAAATCGTTAATTAATTATTGTTCCTTTATTTCTGTGAAGTATTTGGTTTGTGTTGTAAATTAAAATTCTTAAACGTAAATATATGCAGTGGAACACAAAATATGATATCATAAATAAAGAGAATAAACGAACATAAGTAGTTTAGATCCCTGAAAAGACGTTGATATTTGATAATTTAGTTTCTAGTTTTTTTTATTGGTGTAAATTCAGATGTAAAGCGTCGTTCAAGTGGGACGATTGGCTTAAGAACTCTTATATTGTTCTTGTTTGATCTAGCTCCTTGCTAGTGTTTTAATAAATCGCCGTTCAAAAAAAAAAAAAATTCACCCAGCAAGTATTCTTACCTCATCGAGCTTTGTTTTTTCCCGAATGGAGTAACATAATATATCCATTTACTACAAGCCAATCCTCGATACTCAATTGTTTTTTTAGAAGGCTACCACATCAGATCTACGTTATTATTGTCATATTTAAAAAAAAAAAAAAAAAAACCTCTTAACACAGTAAAAAAAACTCATTAATTTCACTTTTACACTAAAAAAAATATAAGCCGTGTCGAAAAAAGTAGAATTCTTCTAACTTTCATTATACGCAAGGTGAATGCACTTATAAGTAGGGGTGAAAACGAGCCGATCTGAGCCGAGTTTGAGTTTGTCAGAGCTCGAGCTCCGCTCATTTAAGTTTTATGAAGTTCGAGCTTGAGCTCGGCTCGATTCTAGCCTTACTTTTTAAGCTCGGGCTCGGCTCGTGGTATGTTATACAACTTCGGGCTCGGCTCGAGCTCAACTCGTTTAAAAGGTTTTTTTTCTGGTAAAGGGTTTCCCCAGAAAATGATTACTCCAAAAACAATTCAGTATAATGGATGTGGGTGAATCTCACATCTCATCCCATTACATAGGCAACCAACTTCCTTAAGGAATGTACAATTATGACAAGACTACAAATGACTCAATACCAACTAGTAATCTATTTCTTCATTCGACCTCGTACCTTGATATCCAAATTATCACATATAGATTGAATATTGTCAGGAATGTCCTGGCCTTAATACATATCATCATCATATGGGTCGTAATCATCATTCACATATGTTTCCCTCCATTGTGCTAGCAAGCTTTTACTACCATATCCAACCCTTGGCGGTTTAGAAGCCAGATAATTTGTCATTTCATTATCAATAGATTCAATTTCATCCTCACTATTCTGATCACCCGAATAATCAACCTTTTTCTGAGGTCTACCATCATAATCCACAATCACGCAATTCCCCTGCAACAACTATTTTTCAAATATATTAATCTTTTCTACTAGCGGAGTAGAGCTTTGCCCTTCCTCTTACACACCAGACGTAGAAGCCTTATTACTCGTTTCAACTTCCTCACTAACCGAGTTTTTCACATTTAAAGCCTCAAACGAGTTATTAAGGAAGAAAGTACCGTTACCTGACATTGAAGCATTCTTCTTACCAACAGAAGGAGTCGCAATTTGGTTCGCCCCTTCAGTCGATTGTTTTGCTTTAGGGCGATAATGAGGTTTTGGTTTCACCGAGACCAGTTTGAAGTTTTAGTTGCCTCTATTATTACCACCTAATTTCTTCTTTTCTACTTCAACAAAACCTTCGTCATCCTCCCCGGATGATCCACCCTTACCTTTATCCATCTTATTCACCACTCGTTTTGGAACTTTTGGACAATGATCAAGTGAGTGACCAAATATTAAGCACGTACTACAACGAGGAGATTTCCACTCATATTCCACACGAATGGTTTCTTTCATATATCCAGTTCCTTCAAGGTTTGTCACAGCCATGACCAGATTATCGCTAAAATCATTACAAGCCTCAATTTCAATCAAAATTCTTGCATAGCTGCTCCTCCCCATGATTCCAAATACATGGAGTTCGTATATGAGTCTAGCATGATTGGGGTACTAATTTTCCTGGCGATCAAGCTTAAACCATACGATGTATAAGCAACCAACGGGACATCATGAAATTTTACTTACACTAGAACGCGAGATAAATCTTCTTAAAGAAGGCTCACAGAGGGCGACCATTTATTTAGAAAATAGGGTCTCCACGAATCATCCATGTACCATCTTTAAGCACCGAATCAACACCCTCGGTAGATGAGAACTTAAAGAAGAAAAAACCTTTCACAAAAGTTATTTTCTTTAATCTATATTTTTCCCAATTATTGGGTACAAACAATTCCACAACAAGAAAAGCAAGCCTTTTACCAATAAAATACACGTATAGCGAATTCTTCATTCTGTCATTAACCCCTGTTAGGCCAATTCAGTGCCTAATGGTCTTTCACTTGGATTTGAATACAAAATATCCTTAATGTTAAATAACCTTTAACATAACGAGGTCACAGAGTGAACAGTCATTCAATGAGTTACCTTCAAATGCCTAACCTGAGTCTACAAGAAAGACTCTAGCATTTAGTGAGGCAGTTCTCAATGAATGAAGCCTGAGCCAAAGAAGAAGGTGATGGGTTCAGTGAGTTGTGGCAATAGACTTACTGAACTCTATACGATCTCCAACAACTAAAAGACCCTGAAGACAAGAGCCTGAAGAATAGGCGGGATAGTTTAAAATAAACAAGTCCAAGCTCTTATCTACCTGAAGTCAAACTATCCTTAATAGGGTATAAAAACAAGGTCAGTGTCATCACTGACCTTAGAAAGTGTGTTTGTCCCATAATTAGATTAAAAATGCAATAGAGACAAACATGTACTATATGTACTGACCAATCAACCTTGGAACACGCACTTATCACCCATGTGGGTATGACCCTACCTAAGTAGTATAAATAGATACTGTGGAAAACTAGAAGGAGGGTTGAATAGTTTACCGCTTTTTGATTTAATATTTATGTTTGTTTATAAAAACTTAAATTCGACTTTTTGTGAATTCAAAACTTGCACAATATGAACACTTTGCATAATACTTTTAAGTTATGCAAAGTTGTTAGTGAGGAGATCACACACATACACATTGTCATTCAATCCCCATTGTTATTCCGCAAACAATGGGCTATAGTTCTTAATAAATTTATAAGAATTAAACGTTGAAAAGTTTTGAGTCTTTTACTTACTGTCGTTACATGATTTCAAAACTTTTCAAACATACTTTACTTTCATGCCATGGGTTAGTGTATCATAACTTTTGTTGTTATTGGTAACTAACTAAAAGGGAACAACAAGTGGTATTAGAGTAGAAGGTTTATAAAACTTTTTACACTTATATTTGCTCAAAAGTTTTTAAAACCTAGATCCTAAAATGGCTGCTGAAAGTATTATACCCCAGCTAGTTGACAAAAAGGGAGGTAGTTATTATACTATTGCTCCTAGACTAGAGCTGGGAAAAATTAACAAATGGAAAAAGCGAATGATTTGCTATTTGACTGGTATGAAACCTTATTACCTTAAATGTATTAAGGAAGGTCTTTACCAACCAAAAACAGCTGAAGGTGAAATTAAGCCAGAGTCCCATTGGACTAATGATGAGAGGAGGGTGGTTAATCAAGATCAGCGCCTTAAAAGCATCATTATGTCATGTCTAGCAGATGATATAATGAAGTCAGTCATTAGTTGTGAGACAGCTAAAGCTACATGGACTGACTTGGTTCACAGCTTTAAAGGTCCCTCTGATACCAAGGAAAACAAGATCATGGATCTGAAACTTGAGTATCAATCTTTCAGAGCTAAACCCTCTGAGAGTCTCTCACAGACTTACACCCGTTACAAGACCCTACGCAATCAGCTGCCTAATGATGGTGTGACACTGCCCAAACACGAAATCAATGTCGGTTTTGTGAATAGTATCTTTGAGAAGTAGCCCAGCTTCTCTCAGAAACTAAGAAACGCCAATCACACTCAGACCCCTTTACCTTACATATATCTATGGTAGGTTTGTCTATGAGGACAAACTGATCCAAAAAAGGTATTCCGAGAATAAAAAGGCCCTCATAACAACTCCCTCAACCACTCCCATATCAATTTCCTTCTTTTCTAACAATATTATATAGGATTTCCAAGAAAAAATAATGATGAGGCAGATGAGAGAACTAGTGAGGAGTATCTTAAAGATTTAGAATTAGAGTTTCATGAGAGAGCCCTTTTGGAAAATTTAAAACGTTTTATCAAAAGGAAAAACAACTTTTCAAGCCAAAAAGAAAATGAAAACACTACGTGTTAAAATGTGGCAAAAAGGTCATTTTGCAAGATATTGTTTTTCTAAAACGTCTGAACCTTCTTACAAATCACCAATGTCAAACATCTCTTCAATGTCACAAGGTTTCTAACCTAAGTTTACACCAAAACTTATTCAGTCTTCCCAACCAGCTCAGAATAGTCAAAATGAACAGAAAATTCAAAAAGACTACAATACAAAGTACAAGAAGATGAAAGTCAAACTTTCACTCCTTGAGGCTAGTCCCTCTACTTCTCAGTCCCCAAATACCTTTCAATCAAACAACAAAGGCCTTGTTGCTGAAACTTTCAATTGGGACGAGGAAGAGGTCTTAGATGATAAGGAGATTACACAAGTGAAGGTACTAATAGCTCTAGCTGATGATGAGCTCTCGGTGGGAAAGAATCATGCCCGCAATGGTGAATGGATCAACATCACCACGAGGAAGGTAAATATTCTTCTTTCCATAGATGGGGATGTTGATTGGCAGACTTACCTTAAATATATAAACATTGACTTAAATTTGTTGAAGAGCAGAGATTAAACCTTTTATCAAAATATAACAAAATAGTTTTTGAACTGAATAAGTGTAGAGATGATCTACTTGTTTCAAAACAAGCCAAACTAGATGATGTCACTTTTCAGATTCAAAATACTAAACTCAGTAAGTTAAATCATGCTCTTCAAGACTAACTGAAAGAAGAAAGAAATGTTAATGAAAAATGGCTAATTAGCTCTAAGAAAGTAATTCAATGTATCAGTGACCAAATTCCAAACCAAAAGAAGAAGATTATTGGTGGTGAACTACTCACTCATCATCAAAAAATGAGGTTAAAGAAAACCATTTCGTACCTGCCTCCCTGGATTATGACCATGAAATGGTCCCAAAATCCAAAGATTGGGTTGAGAGACACAACCCTAACAGCAAACTTCTAAACTTTAACACTGGAAGAATTCTAGTCCCTGAAAATCAAGCTGTAAATGAGTGTCTGAAACTCACTAAGGCACTCACTGACCCTGAATCTTCCAAAGAGTCAGGATCGGAACCTCTAACTCCCTTACCTCCATTGAAAAATCTTTAGGGAGCTTCTCTAAGCTCTGAGGTAATGATATTGACTTACCAAGATCATTCTCCAAGGAAGAGATCTGGTTTAGGAACCATGAAATAAACAAAGCCCGAAACACAATAATCTTCTAGTAAGAGTGTTTCAGGAC
The DNA here is from genome assembly GCA_026074375.1 of Tanacetum coccineum. Lineage (NCBI taxonomy): Eukaryota > Viridiplantae > Streptophyta > Magnoliopsida > Asterales > Asteraceae > Tanacetum > Tanacetum coccineum. The sequence goes on from BQNB010085760.1 coordinate 11,647, forward strand.
CTGTCACTATTTGTAGTACTAAACCAGCCACTTCTTTAGTTCCTGCTGAAGTAAAAAACAATGAACAAGAATCAAAAATTGATGAGTTAACAAAACTTGTTCAAATGTAAATGGATGAGAAGATTAATTCCACTCAGAAGATTCAGGAACACAAACCTGTGATTCCACAGTCTGAATCATCTAAGTCTGATACTTCATCCAAGATGAGTCATAAATCCAAACCAAATGGCAGGAACACTGTTAATAATAAGAAATCACTAACTAAGATGATTCGGAGGTCGGGGAGGATGAAACAAATAAGTAGACATATTATTGATAAGATGAGAGAAAAGGAAAGATGTGTGTGTGATAGAAGAGAGAAATACACACACACACACTGTCACACCCCGCCAAGGCAAAAACACGAGGCGTAACATCATGGATATCATCACAACACAATGGTGTCAACAATAGAGAAACACTAAATGCATAACTAAGTAATAAAGACACAATGTGTCATGACAATACCGGAAACCCAAAAGAAACACATCTTGTATTATGAAAAATGTCTCACCAATCATAGAACAATATTCACGATCATATAAAATCAAATAACATTCAACAAAATCATGCAACAAACATAAACAAACTCAGGAGCGAACTCCAATGCAATCCTAGCGGTCATTCTAGCCACCTCTCTTAACCTCAGTATTCTCATGAAGCTCACCTGAAAATGATGCTTAAAAACGTCAACACAACGGTTGGTGAGAGTCATAGGTTTAAGACACTCAAAACAAACCTTTAAATCCAATTACTGTGATAATTAAAACATAACATAGCAGGACATACATCAGTACTATCATACAGCTAACATGCAATCCCATCAATCCCCATTGAGACGTTCCGTCATCTCACACAAAACATAACAACAATGAGACGATCACGCTCACTCAAACAACTCACAGTAATAAGACGATCACGCTTACTACCAATCAAATCCATAAATGCCATGAGACGATCACGCTCAAGCACAACAATTCATACCATAAAAGCAAGTAGCACATAACATACAATAGTCACGTATAGCCCATGCATCATTTACTATCAACATTATACAATATACTAAATCATTTCAAAACCTCTTTGCATCATTTTTACCCAAGGATAACATAAGAATAAATGGCTATGAAACTCAACCTGATGCTTAGCTTCCCAAATGTATCCAACAAAAGCTTCCAAAACCACTTCACGGATAATCTAAAACAATTAAGCACCACAATAAGCTACCATCAATTAGGCATTCAACCCAATATGATATAACCTCAACTATGATGGATATCTAAGCTATCTACCCAAGTTCTATACTTGATTTAACCATTTTTCAATCTTCCCCCCCCTTCCCCCCTTTCCCCCCTTTTCCCCCCTTTTCCCCTTTTCTCCCCCTCCCCATACATATGTCATTTACACTTCAATTGGCTACCTTAAATGTTCTGTTTTGAGCAGAATTGTATACTCCCTTAGCGTGCTAAAGTACCACTTTAAACACTTCCACAATTCAAAGCCAAAATTTACATGTTACATATATTGTCCTATGAACCTCTCAATAGCTATCAACCCAAAGCCATTACCCTTTACAAATACCCTTTAGAAATTTATTAATCCAAAGTGTCAGGAATTCTGGACCCCCCTAAAAGGTATGACACCAGATGGACCACTTTAGACCATCATTACATACTTAGCAAAAATTAAGGGTCACACACAATATATAAACTAACTTCCACGTGATTTTGAGTCTCATAACTAGATGTCTTAAATATTTTTTAGAAATTCAATACCAAAACTGAAATTTGTAACAGTTTTATCATGATTTTGTAATGAACCTTTTTGGACCCACTGCGAACATAAAAAACTCACGTAGAACCAACTTTACCTGGAAAGTAGACTCTCTGAGGTTATCTCAAGTATGTTGTAAATTGTTTATTTGATAATTTATGATTGAGTTATGACCATTACAAAACTGCCTAATTTTTTGCAGTGAATTAAACAACTAATTCAGGCGATCTAGACCCTAACGCATGAATCAAACACGAAATACCATTTGAACTATGATCAAACAATCATCATTAAACTATAAACTCTAGAAAATTTAAAACCCTAATTTATTTTCATGATTAAACCTAATCCATCATACTTAGATTACAAGAATTAAAATAAGAACTAGAATTAAACAAAGAATTAGAAAATACCTTAAACCCTAAAAATTTTCTTCTTCTTCTTCTCTGGATCGGTCGAACAAATAGAGGTTTAGGGATCCTTTATTTTTTGTATTTATAGGCTCCTAAAATAATCCTAGATAAAGCCTAATTAGAATTTGTTTCCTAATACAATTCTTTTTTTTTCTTTTTCTTTTCTTTTTTTTCCTTTTATTCGGCCGACTAGGCCCTTTGTATATTTTTTTTTATTTTTTTTTCTAATTATTATTTATATAATTACTTGTATTTCCTTAAATTTTTATAAAAACCTTAACTAATTTGACTATACCTTTTTGCTTAAACGAAATTCACTAGACTTTTAAAAATAACTTTTTAACTTTTCATTTTCTACATAAACTTTCCATAAAATAGATTTTTTACATTTTTCTTAACTTAACCACTTAATATTTAAACCTATCTTAGTATACTAAATCACAAAATATGTTTACGTTATAATTCTTAACATTTAACACGGAAACGCTCAAATCTCAAATAATCATTTCCTTGGTCACTCAAAAGTGAACATGAACTTTCAACCAATTTCACCACCATTCCATCTCATTGAGTGAATCACACTCAATAGATGATTACCAATACCTCAAATAAACCACTTAAACTCATATAAACACACACAGAATCACATACACCCATATATTGAAACAGGCACATAAGTCAATACTAACGGTTTAACGACCTCTCAAATCATGGTTGTCACTGTATCCCCTCCTCTTTAGGAAATCTCATCGAGATTTATACTAGCCGATTTACCAGCTGCTCGAAGTAACAACCATGGTACTTAGAATTCATATAATCACTTGCGTTCCCAAGTGACTCTGGACCACGCTTAAATCTCCAAACAAACTTTTCACAGCGTATCTTATACGTTTTACTCTTAACATCCGTCCATAATTCTACAGGTTCCTCAACAAAAACGAAGAGTTTTGTCAATTCTTTATTCATTTAATGGCACATGCAACTAGCATCAGCAACATTTCTTTAAGTTGACACATGAAACGTATCATGTACTCCCACTCCAATTCCTCAGGACAACCTTAATCGATAGGCTACAGGACCTTCTTTTTCCAAGAATCTAAATGGTCTCGTATCTCGGTGCTACTTTTTCCCTTTTTCCCAGAAACGATTTACACCTTTCCAATGGTGATTACTTTTAACTTCACTCGATCTCCTATTCGATTTCCTAATGGTTTGCGTCTATTATCTGAATAGCTCTTTTGATGAGTTCTCGCTGCTTTTAGCTTTCCTTTTTCAACAAAACATTTATCAGTGTTTCTTGAACCAATTCTGGTCCAATAAAGCTACTTTATCCAATCTAGACCCATAATAACAGGCGACATACACTTCCTTCCCGTACAGGCTTCAAACGGCTCGCATCTTATATCGAATATGATAGTATATTTTGTAAGAAAACTCAGCCAATGGTAGATGAACATCCCAGCTACCACCAAAATCAATTACACATGCCCTCAACATATCCTCTAAGGTCTGAATCGTAAGCTTACTTTGCCCATCCGTTTGGGGATGATAAGCATACTTATATCCAACCTCATCCCTAAAGCTTTTTGCACAGTTTGCCAGCAACGCGACGTAAATCGTCCATCTCTATCTGAAATAATCGACACAGGAACTCCATGTCTCGCGACTATTTCATCAGTGTAGATCTTTGCTAATTTTCTAGTACTATAGTCTTCTCTTATAGCCAGGAAATGAGCTGACTTAGTCAGTCTATCGACTATGACCCAAAATGTGTCATGACACTTTTGAACCTTATTGTGATCTTATCCACTTCCATTAGGTATCTCAGGTTGTTGCAGGTAATCCTGAAGGCCTTTGATGCTATCCCTTTACCTTTAAACATGTTAATACACTTACGACTTAAGTAGATATCCTCTCTTTGGTTCCCGGCCACCAGTCATTTCTCGAAGATCATGGTACATCTTAATCGCTCTAGGATTGCACAGGGCAGTACTTTGACCGGTGAGCTTTCTTCCATGATCATCGTTCTCACACTTCCTACTAATGGAACCAATATACGATCCATGAAATACAAACTCTCGTCCTCCTTCTTTTCCATATGTCAATCTAACCCATGAAGCCTTTCTGCGCGTACGTTCTCTTGCTTGAACGCCTCACTTTGGACTGCCAATATCATTCCTCTTGCTCCAAACTGAATGGTCATAGCCATCGCTCGAACACGTCTAGGTTTCACTCGTTCCTTCCTTCTTAACGCCTCAGTCACCGCATTTGCCTTACCTGGATGGTAGCGAATTTTCATACGCATACAATACTATACAAATTTAATCCCTAAAGTTTTTTAACAACCATCATCTGCCCTCTTTTCCATTTGTTGGTCCAGGTCACGCAGCATTTCTGCTGGCGTGTTCTCTACCTTGGACGTCTCACTTGAAGTAGCCAATATCTTGTCCTTAACACTTGACTGGATAGTCATGGACATTGCTCTTACTCGTCTTAGTTTCACTCTCCATTTCTTCTCAACGCATCAACCACTACATTCGATTAATCGAAGCGTCACACAAATCATTCCTCAAAGTCTAGAAAGCCTCTTCTCGTTCTGCGCCCTACTCATACTTCTGATTCCTCTAAGTTAGGGAAGTAAGGGGTTTAACAATCTTAGAAAAGTTTGCGATGAAACATAGGTAAGTAACCTGCCAATCCTAAGAATAATCATATCTCGGATGGTGTCGTAGGTACTTCCCAATTCTTCACTGCCTCACACTAGTAACCTTAGCATACAACTTCTCCTTCCTCAGTAATTCCAACTCTAACTTCAAATGAACTCCATGCTCCTCTTCTTAACAAACAACACTGGTGCTCCTCACGGAAAATGACTAGGTCGTATGAAACCTTCGTCTTGCAACTCTTGAAGTTGTTCAGACAATTCTTGCATTTCCAAAGGTGCTAGACGATATGGAGACTTCGCGACTGGCGTCGCTCCAGGAACTAAGTCTACGCGGAACTCAACTTGTCATTGCGGTGGTCATTGACAAGTCTTCTGGAAATACGTCAATAAAGTCTCGTACGACGGAAATACCACTCAATTTCGATTCACCTACCTTAGTGTTCATTAAGGTTTTCAACACTCCTTGAGTACGTTCACCATGAACCCGAAGTATCTAATCACCTTCCAACGGTATCCTAACCACCTTCCCATGACATACTATCCCAAACTTCCTCTTGGACAACCGGTCCATTCCCACAAGCACATCAAAGCTTCCACGACTCAACGGTATCAACGAACTCCAAGGGTTATGAACAATCGAATAGGATAACAAACGAATATCGAGTCAAAGGCTAGAATGCATATAGGAGATTCCACATATGCAAGTAGGGTCGAGGATCAATGACATAAGAATCCTTTGAAAGAAAAGGATATGTTTATATGCACGAGTGAAAAAGGCAACGAAAGAAAACAACATAAGGTACCACGACAAATGAAACACATAATAAAAATCAAATACGAAAGACGGAAATTCTTATACCAATTATCGACTTTACTCGAAAGACCAAATTAAATAATGTTTTTATAAAAATAGATTGTATAATAAGAAAAGTCCATTAAGTATAAAAATTTTTTAAATAATAAATAAAACTGTCTTAAATGTATCTTTATAAAATTTATTCTGGTGTAATAAAAAAAATCTAGAGATGGGTTATTAATGGTATATATCGTACTTACCACTATGAATCACTTTAAACCAGCTTTTTATAATAAAATAAAATTTATTAAACCACTTAAAAATTTTCATATCCTATTTGTATAGACCATTTAAACATATTCTTTTTACAAAGATCATTTTTCTTCACAACTTCACAACTTCTTCACAACTTCACACCTTCTTCACAACTTCACAACTTCTTCACAACTTCACACCTTCTTCACAACTTCACAACTTCTTCACAACTTCACAACTTCTTCACAACTTCACAACTTCTTCACAACTTCAAAACTTCACTTCACCACACTACTTATATTACAACTATCTAACACTACTTGTTAAGATCACCACGATCTAACTATACTTACAAAGATCGTAAAGATCTAGCTACTACACACAACTTACAAGATATACAATTGATTTACAAATATGTGATATGGATGCAACAAGATTGCTATGCACACTAAGGTGTAATACTTCTTCACTTGATGATGGAAGTATTCTTCTCTTGCACTTGAGGAATTGAGCTTGGATCACTTGGAAACAAAGCTTTATGATTAAATGATCAAAGGATTTAGAGAGATGTATGGGCTGTTTTAGAACAGAAAGAATGAGTGCAAAAGGTGAGAAAAATGTTGGGGAATAGTCCAGTATTTATAGGGAAAACTGGAGGAGCGGAGTCTATGGCCGGTCCCCTTAAATAGGGTGTCGGCCCCCTTATAATTAAGGGGGCCGCCCATGTATTTAAGGGGGCCGCCCATTTTCAGACGCTCCTCTTTTTGTCCTATTCAGGGGAGGTGTTTACTGGACCTTTTCTAGCCGTTTTAGGTTCGAAAATTTGAAATTCAAAATGTTTATTTTGAATAAAACATTTCTTTTAATTGTAGAAAATGTTTTGTAAGTTTATAAAAATGTTTACACCATTTTATAAAAGTTTGAGGTTGAATAAAATTTCCTTTGATCATAAAATGCATTAAGCATTTGTTTATTCATACCTTTAAGTGATGTAATTGTTGAAATGAGAATATTTAAACTCATTAAATGTAAAGATGTGGAAAAATATTATTAATGTTTTTAGGCATTATATTTTATCAACAATCTCCCCCTTTTTGATGATTACAAAATTTAAACTCATTAAATGTAAAATTATTTTTAAACAAGTATTTAGTGAGTTTCATGCCATTTCTCCCCCTTTTTGTAGAATCAAAAAGGCATCGTCGAGGATTGCTAGTAAAATCGACGGAATAAGTGCTCCCCCTCGTTCGAGGGCACCAAGGAATCGAGCTATGGTTTCTTGGCTACAAAATGGGTTAGAACAATACAAATATTTCTAACATGTAGCAAGGAAGAAGGAAAAATATGACAAGTGCAAGCAAACATCAAAGCAAAAGATACTTCATTCATTTAAGGCGATGTGTGTAAACCACACACAAGCATACATAAAAAGAAAAACAAATATGCTTTAGGAGCATATTAATACATCAAGAAAATCCTAAATATCCATAGAAGGATTTTTAGCTTGCTTGCGACACAAAAGGGTTTGACAATTATTTGTAGGCATATTATGAGATTATTTGCTTGTTGATGGAGAGTTTGGAGCGAAAGCGGTTGTGGAAGGGTAATCTCTTTGAACTTTAGGTGGTGGATGAGGTCGAGTGAGGAGGAATTCAATCTAATTGATATCTTCACTTAAAGCAAGGAATTGTTTTTGGGTGAAGATGCAACAAGGACAATACCCAACATGGGTTTCAACTTGGTTGATGTTGAGGGTGTGGTAAGTTTGGAGAGTAAGGTAATGAGGAATTGTTGTTTTGTTGTTGTTGGGAGAGATGCATGGCTAGAAGGTTTGATAGGTCTTGAAGTTGATTAATGTCATCAACAAGGCTTTCTCTACTTGGAGATAGAGGTGATGTGTGTTGAGTTTGGTTGTCACATTAAGGTGGAACTTGAGAGTGAATTTTATGTGAGTTGATGGGTGATATGGGAAGTGGAGGATGTGAGATACCTTGTTCTGATGTGGGAGTGTCCTTAATGTAAGGAGTTTGGTTGTTATTTTGAGATAGAGCTTGAGTGTGAGTAGCATGTGAATTGAAGGGTGAGATATGGAATGGGGGGTGTGAGACAACTTGTGGTGATGTGAAAGTGTTCTTAATGCAAGGATTTGGTAATGTTTGATTGGGGTGATTGTTTTCTTGAGATGGTTCATGATGAGGAGTTAGTGGTTTTGGTATTGGTGAAGTTGTGTTGAGCACATTTGAGGTGTTGCAAATGCTTGGTTTCTTCCTCCAAATGGGTTTCACACTCATTTTGGCTACCCTTGATGGTTTGGATGTGGGTTTGTTAGGAGATGTCATTGGTGAGGATGATTGTGATGAAGATGAATGAGGATGTATTTATAGTGGAGGAAAGGTTTAATTTAGGAAGAATGGACATTCAAAGGATCAAATCCAAGAAATGTTTGTGAATTTAAGAAAACAGTAGCTAAGTCTAGAGGGTATTTGGTAAAAAGGAAAAAAAAATACTGTTTTACCCGTGTTATACTAGGGTGGTCCCCTTAAATAGGGGGCGGTCCCCTTAAAGATAAGGGGGCCGCCCGTTATGAATTAAGGGGGCCGCCCTCTGGCATTTCCCAGATTTCCCAAAATTCGATTTTTCTCAAAATTTTGTGTGAGGGTTTCTGTTTTGGAAGTTAATTTTGCAGCAAGTCCATCCTTTTATGGCAATTAAGATTTTTAGCACATAGCAATTAAGCATTCAACATTTTACATATGTAGGATAACCTATTTCACACAATTTTAGCATATAATCATATATGAGTTGAGTGAAGAGCATATGAAATAGCAACTAGATATAATGCACAAAAAAATTATCATGATAGAGGGTTAAGTTAAAAAGGAAACAAACTTTTGTGCAAATACTAGTGTGTGCCTAAGTGCGACAAATGTGGAGTAGCAATTATTTCGACACTAATACATGCAAAACCTAAGAAATAATCCAAATGCTCCTTGATTTAGTTTTGCTCAACCAAGATTGTCGAAGATATATATTAGATTATATATTTTTGACAACAAGTAAGAGACCATTATGCATATGAAAAAAAATGTTTTTAGCATATTTCAACAATATATGAAAATTAATTTTCATGTGATCCTAGATATGAGAAAGACTTTCTTTAGAAAATAATGGATTGGGACTATTGTATATATATATATATATATATATATATGTATAATGAAATATGTATTAGGAAAAAGTTTGCTTATATGTTTTTCCCAATCTTATGTTTTTGTGCAAAACAGAAGCCTAGACACAGAGAAGAAAAAAAATTGTCAGTCAGGTGGGTGGTCCCCTTAAAATTAAAGGGGCTGCCCTTTATGAATTAAGGGGGCCACCACCTGTTGAGAAATTTTTTTCTCAGATTTTTGAAAAATGGTTCATTGATGATTATCATTCCTTTATTATGCCGAAAACTTAATCAATTTGTTCCATCATTCCTAGACCTAGACGTAAGTAGTTAAATGGCTCACGTTTAAGTGGTTTAGTTAGAATATCGGCTATGTTGTCTTCCGATGAGACCTTTTCTATAGAGATATTCCCTTTTTGAACATTATCGCGAAGGAAGTGATGGCGAATCTCAATGTGTTTTGTTCATGAGTGTTGAACGGGATTCTTACTTAAGTCTATAGCCCCTTTGTTTCACACCCAAAATAAAAAAATTTATTAGAATGTCGTCTAACCTAACGCCATAGTCTATGAGAGCTTGTTTCATCCATAAGGCTTGTTGACATGCCTTTCCGGCGCTTACATATTCCGCTTCGGTTGTGGAGATGGCAAGAGCGGTTTGCTTCTTCGAAAACCAAGATGTTGGCAACCAGTCCCATAACGTGCAAACACCACTAGTGGCTCTTGCGATCTACGGGTAATCTCTTACATGTTCACGAATCCACATACACTATTGTTTCTATGCCGAATTCCTTAGGATACCATAATCCTAAAATGGCGTAGTTTTCGTTTAATGTATCGAAAACTTAACCATCTTCTAGGTGAGAGGTTTTAGGATCCTCTTGAAAGCGTGCACAAAGGCAAACACTAAACATAATATCGGGTTTACTTGCCGTTAAGTATAATAAACTACCTATCATGCCTTTATATTTGGTATTATCTACGTACTCGCCTTCTTCGTCTCTCGTGAGTTTGGTTTCGTAAGATAGGGTGTTTTTATGGCTTAGAGTCTTCTAGTCTAAATTTTCTTAATATTCCTAATATATTTTGATTGATAAAAAATATCCATCATCTAATTGTTTTATTTGTAATCCTAAGAAAAAATTTGTTCCCCCATCATACTCATTTCAGAAACTCATCATTCATTGATCTTCTTGGCTAGTTTTGTGAGAATGAATATTGACAATTTTTAATTAACTCTTTGTTTAATTAAAAAGTTTCTTTGACTATCTCAAACGAGATAATTTGGATGTCAATACATAAGATGATTTGGTGACTAAACTTCTTGCGAACATGATGAATTAATTTCTTCGAACAAAAAATTTATTGATACGTTTTGAAATGGGAGAGAGTAGATATTATGGAGGATAAGAGATTGGAATGAAGTTACAACTTCAACAAGGCGATTTTGATAGACGTATTTAGGCAGCAATCTGAGGGTGGAAGGGATTTGTTTCATCCATAGTGGTTTGAGACTTTTTTTCGATGCATAAACTAATCCTAGCTTCTATCTTAATTATTATCCACTAACTCATTTTTCATTCGTCTAACGTGTGTTCGAGGGTCCATAAGAAGATTTCCATTTTATAGTGGTTCATGGATAATCCATGTGAAAGAATGGTTCCTAATGAACAAATTCTTTTAAAAACTAGAAAGCCAACAAATGGCATTTCTAGTGACTACCATATTTCCTAACTATCACTAATACTAAGTATATCACATACCAATCTATAATTTACATAATTAGAGAGTGAGACGTACCATAGCCTTCAAGAGAAATTACCTTAAAATCTTTAAGGTAGCAAGCTTTAAGGATGAGGATTTATGAAAATCCTATATGAGTTTCTTAAATTTTGTTTGATGAAACAAAGATGCTTGTAGATGATTAACCTTCGGAAAAGAATGGGGTGGGTTTTGGTGGTGATTTAGCCCATTTGATTCCCCATCGTTTCATGGTCCGAAGTTATTGTTTTCCGAACATGTTTTGCAATTGAAATTCGAACATAAGCATGTGAACATCTGCCATCATTGAGTAAAACTTGGTTTTGGTGTAAATATGATTCCACATTGTGGTGATTAGTGTGAGAGTAGATTTGGTCTAACCTGGTCTCCTCCTAGGTTGAGTTGTGTTTTGGAACGAGGATGAAGTTTTCTTTTCTTCTCGGAGGAGGTGTTTTAGACCTCATTGTGGGTTTAGTAAATCCGACACACGGGTTTTTAAGTCGAGGTTTGTAAAAAACTTTTTAACCTCATCATTACTAGTAATAGGAATATTAGTATTTGTTTAAAGTATAAATTTTGTTTTGAGTTTGGGGTTGATTCTAATCAATTTTCCCTTTCACTCGACTTCTTGAGCTCTCTTACAAAGTTTTACTTGTTTGGTTTCGCTAGGTGACCCTTTGGTAAAATTAAATCCAACTGTATTTATCTCCAGAAGTTTTTTTGAGGAACTTATTATTTTCTTAGTGAGTGACAACTATCAATAAATTGATTTTTAGGCCTAGATATTTCTTTCTACGCTTTGCTCATTTTCTAACTTAAGGTCTTGACATAATTTTCATTCTTCATTTACTTCCTTACCTTTTTCTAACATAGATAATTTATCTTTTAATTCTAGTACTTCATTCTCTAATTCTATTTTAGCTTGTTTTAGAGTTTTATTTTTAGCCATGACTTTTAGTCTTATTTTGCACAGTCTACTATATTCACTATCTAAGTCATTTTTGTCTAATGATGATTGGTCATCACTAAAATATTCGGTTTCAGAAAGTACCTCATTTGAAGCTTTAGCCATAAGACACTTTTCGTCCTTTGTCCTTTCCTCTTCATCTTCGTCGCTATCACTCCAAGATCCTCCAACAAACGCCTTTTGATTTTGATATTTTGATTGTTTTGGACATTCTCCGATGAGATGATTTGGATCTCCACACTTAAAGCATTTTCTTTCGCCTTTGCCATTTTTGTCGTCTTTATTTCTTTAGAATGATTTTCTTTCTTCATGTGGCTGTGTTACGAATCGTCCTCGTCTTTTGATGAAATTCTTAAAGTCTCTTATGGCCATGGCGTATTCTTTATCTTCACTATCGGAGGTTGAGCTATCATCATCATTGGATTCTTTCTACTTCAAGGCAAAAAGATCTACTTTGGTTCTCTTTTGCTTTATGGACAGTTTTCGGAATCTTTCTTAATAACTTCTTCATAAACCTTTAAATTTCCAATGAGTTCGTCAAGTGATAGAGTTGTTAGATTCTTTGATTCTTCGATCGCCGTGACTTTTGCGCGCCATTTAGGATGTAATGCCCTAAGAAATTTCCTAACACAATTCTTGCTAGAAAAACCTTCATCAAGTGCTTTTAGACTAGTAATAATAGTGTTAAATTTAGCAAAGGGCATGTATTATTGACTTCCTGTCCTCTTCCGAATTAATATTAGTTCATATTGTTGAATAAAAGATCTATTTGTTAGCTGTAACTTGTTATTACCTGATGAAGTGATTAATAAAGTATCCTAAATTTCTTTTTCGGTTTGACACATAAAAATTCTTTCGTATTCTTTACGTGGCAAAGCATTATAAATTACCATTTTAGCTTCATTATTTTTTGCAAGTTTCTTTTTAAGATCATCATTTTGTTTATGAAAAGGTACACTTCATACATCTAGTTTTGGGATGTTTTTTGAATATGGAGGAAAATCACCATCGTAATAACATGCCAAAGATCTAGATCTTTTGACATTCGACTAAGTTTCGAATCTATTTTTTCAATAAATAAATCCATCACTTTCGAAAATAGTGGTGGGTCTTTACAAGATTGCCCTTCTAAAATTTTTCCGATTCCTTAGAATCATTTCAAGTTTTAAAAAATACAATTTATTTTAAAAATCTTGTTTGACGTGGCTTGCTTGATGCCAATTGTGGAAACTAAGGAGGGGGTTGAATAGTTTATCGCGTATTAATTTTAAGGATTTAAAGGTTTGTAAAAATTCTAGATTAGACTTTATGTTAATGTCAACACCCAGCACAATAAAAACAATATACTAATCTAAACAATTAGACAAGATAGTATGAGATAATAATGCAAGATAAGAGAAAGAGTAAGAGAACAATAAACCATAATGCAAAGGATTTCTCATATGGTATCGATAACGAAGGGCACCTCTTTCGCCCTACCCACTCCCCGAGCACCTAACTCGATGAGTTTTCTCACTATGTTCAACAAAGCTCCCTTATGCGGAGAAACCATACACAACGTTGCTTACACTGATTTACGACACAAAGCTAAATGTCGAGTTCTAATCTTAGCTAGAACCAATCTATCACAACACGACTTTACAACTTGTTCACGACTTCATAACTACACAAAGCTAAAATGTTTATTTTGAATAAAACATTTCTTTTAATTGTAAAAAATGTTTTGTAATGTTTATAAAAATGTTTACAACATTTTATAAAAGTGTGAGGTTAAATAAAAATTTCCTTTGATCATAAAATGCATTAAGCATTTATTTATTCATACCTTGAAGTGATATAAATTTCAAAATGAAAATTTACTACTAATCACTTGTTTACGTTTAATTTTACATTGAACGTTTTTATATTTTGTGATTATCAAAAAAAGTAAAGAATGTGAAAAAATAATTAGTAAATGTGTTGCATAAAATTTATCAGACAAGGCCCAAACCCACTCATTATTGCAAATCATAGTACTTAACTTGGTATTTCCATTAGCATCGGGAAGACTATCAATAGGGAATGCATCACTTAAAAATCCTCCCACCATTTGTAATGCCATAGAAACATAGAATTGCCATTGCCTACTTCATACTTAATGTGTGGTCTCATTTTGTTCCTCGGGCTTAAGATTTGTTTCCACCCACAACTTGTATTGCTATTTGCCTTCGCCTCCCATTATTTTTTAGCAACTATTCACTTTTTAGCAACTCTTGTACTCTTGTACATTTTAGCCACTTTAGTACTTTATGTCTTCCTTTTTGCTTTTGTTTTTAGGAAGTTCCGTTAATATATTTAGGTCTTTGTTTAGAGATGGTCTTCAGGAAGTTAGTAAGCTAGTCTCCATCATCCTGATTGCAACACCCCCAAATTGGGTCGCAACGGAATATGGGTCATAGGAGCGTTACTTCATAGATCAATAGCACAAGATATATATGAGAACGACCTTAAAAAGAGTCGTAAAACCGATACATTGGATTTAAACAAATTGTTTGTTACAAAAGCCCATAGCTTCACTTGTTCATGTTCAAAAGATAAAGATTCTACAACATAACTAATATTTCCCCCAAAAAATGTAGATGCAACCAAATTCTTTAAATGCATATGACTTCTAAAATATAAACGACCACCAATGTATCCCTTGTCTGTACCTCATTGATCTCACTGAGAAAACATGCTTCAAAAAAACTCAACAATATGGTTGGTGAAATTCATAGGTTTGTAAAATGTATAATGTAGGACCCAAAAGATTCCCAAGTGTATGATAACGCCAACAATGCAAACATGACAAAAAATGTAATTACGTTTCTCTAAGCATCATGGACACTAAAGCTCGACATGTATGAATTGCAATATAAATTGCCAACATTGCCCTTGATGATGTTTCTAAACCCGCACATCCCAAATCTGACATGGTATACGTTCGTTGTCCGGCAAACCAGCACAGTGAGCGCTACTCACCCAAACGGGGATGTCAATCCCAAATAGATCTATTTATAACATTCACGCTTACTCAGTAATTGACAGTTCATGATAATGGGCTCAGTGGGTTATCGCTACTTAGGCAAACACGTAATCATAATGTAAAAATGTCCACTTGTGTCCAATTGTAAAACAATGCATATTTCTCACACCAAAACTTGTAAATCATTATAAATAAAAACGGTAGTGGCTAATGAACTCACCTCAGAGTGAATGAATCACAATGTAAGTCTTCTCAGAATTGAAAATTGCGGTCACGTAAACGTTCCTGAATAATGCAACCTAATTAAGTATAGGTGAGTACTAAGTACTTTGAATAACTAATACCATATATAATTCTATATAGCTACATCACCATCTAATTGTAATTGAGAAATAATATTTATAAAGTTAAAATGTTTATAAATATTACCTTAGTAAAAATGTCGTAACTTTCTCGTTTTAAGTCCGTTTTGTACGTTCTTTATGTCCACGCTTTCGTATTAAAAAGATATATCAAAATATTACATTTTAATATTTTTAACTCTCTGGTGAACAGTTATTTTTACTGTTCATGTAGCACTTTATAAAATTATTTTTATAAACTTTAATTATTGAAATCTCGTAAAAGTCATATCTTATTCGTTTTAACTCCGATTTTAGTGATTCTTTCGAGCACGTCTTCGTAATTAAAAGTTCTATCTAACTAAAATATTTTCCAAAAAGTTTCTGAGATGAACAATAATTTGTTTTCATAAAATTATTTTTATAAAAGTATTTATTATCGTAAACATGAAAAATCCATAACTCCTGTGAAAAATAAGACTCGGCACTTGACAACGATGCGGTTTTTGTGAAGAGGTGTGGATACTTCTTCCGGAATTGATCTTCACGTTCCCATGTAAACTCAGGACCTCTCCTAGAGTTCCATCGAACCTTAATGATTAGAATACGGCTTTGTTTCAATCGTTTAACTTCACGATCCATGATTTCCTTTTCTCTTCATTCTTATAATGGAAGGTCTTTACATATTTCTGGAAAACGATAGGCAGGCTAAGCGTATTAAAGGAGCCATAATTAGGTACCTGAGTATTAATTTGTCCTACTTTTTCTTTGCGGATGATGTTATGATTATTTCAGATTGGGATTCTCTTGATCTTAAACAAATTACAAACTCCCTCAACTCATTCTATTGTGCATCAGGTCTTAAGATTAACATCTCCAAATCTAACCTTTGTGGCATAGGTGTGTCCGAGGAAGATCTCCATTCTATGGCTCGTGTTACCGGTTGCCAAGCTGGCACATTTCCTATCATTTATCTTGGCCTTCCTATTGGTAAGAGCATGCATTACCTTTCCAGTTGGAATACGTTGATTGATAAATTTAAGTCAAAGCTTTCAAATTGGAAAGCTTTTCTCTTATCCAGCGGGGGATGACTTACCTGTAACATTTCTCAATTTCAGGTCATTTTACGACTCCTATTATTCGTCACTATTTATTTTAGTCCGATACGCGTTTACTTTTAATTTAAATTTTAAGCTAAATCGCGTAGACTAGAAACAATCATTCAACGTAAACGGTCACCAAATAAATTAAGGTTTACGTCAATCAAGTGTTATATAATTATTAAGAAGATAATTATTGACTTTGCGTGTTTTATTTTTATTGGTCACGTAAAAGGCTTACGTTTCATAATAAAATACCTTTAGACACACCCCGGAAATACCTAGACTTAGCTAGACTCAAAACCAATACCCACTTTTAAACCTTAAACACAAAAATAAATCAAGTCTTATGCTAGCAAGCCACTGTGGCCGAATATGGGTGGACAAAACCCATATACTACATGTCCCATACACAAATCAACTAGAAAATCTCCTTTTATCTTCCTAAGTA
>BQNB010085761.1:0-28379 GCA_026074375.1 Tanacetum coccineum
AAAAAACTACTAAAAAACTTAATCGAAGAATTAAACTATTACAAAAATTAAACTAAAAATCACCACTAAAAAATTACTCCGTTAAGCTGGAATGATGGGGGGTATTTATACCCCAAGCTCGAGCTCACCTCCTTCTTCTAGGTCCTTCTTCTCGCTTCAATCTTGGCCCTCCATCCCTTCTCTTTCTTTATATCTCAATCTCGATCGTTCGATTAAAGATGTGTAAACCCGGATTAATGACGTGGATAGATGTGTGTTAGATATGTGAGTGTATACACTCACACACGTCACATCACCCAATCGTATCATCTCAATTTGCCAGGGTGGAATGGGATTGGGGTTAATTGAAAGCGATGGATGGGTTAAGGATTGTGAGGGGGTCATTAACCCTATGGTTAATTAGTGTGTGGGTGAGTGGTTAAGAAACTAGGGTTCATGGTGTGTTCGTGTGTGTTCATGTGTGTGTGAGTGAGTAAATCGCATTTGGGGGTAAAATAAGTGAATAGTAAATGTTATTGTGTTATAAGTGTCACCGGGTTGGTCGGGTTAGGGTTCGGGTTGAATTGGGTTAGGGGTTTAGTTATGATTGGTGGAAAGGGAGTCCATGGGTAGTTTGACCCGGGTATTAGACCCGCGCCCTTTTGATCTATGAGGAAATTGCAACTTTGGCCCTTGTGTTTGGCAAGCACACTTTTCTTAGATATAAACAAACTATCATGAATTGCAAAATCAGCCCTTGAGTTAATAAGCAATAGAGATAGGCTTTGGTTGACTGTGGACGGCTGAGGCATGATCTCTCTAGCTTCGGCTTTTGATTTCTTTAGCTTCTTGATCACTCATCCGTTCTTGTGTCCGTTTTTGACTGATTTCTTGCAATATTTGACATATCCATACCTGCACACATAAAACTCAGATACAAGCACATTTTTGCCATTTTTGATCCGTTTTGGGTTTATTTGGGCCTTTTTTAAGCATAAATAGATATGTGTATTCTACACTTATCAAATCTCTTAAAAATATGGTATGAAAACCTGTGAACCAGCGGATACTCCAATGGTGGAGAAATCCAAACTGGATGAAGATCCATAAGGGAAAGTCGTTGATCCTACATGTTATCATGGAATGATTGTCACTCTTATGTATCTCACATCCAGTAGACCAGACCTTGTATTTGTTGTGTGCATGTGTGCCCGGTATCAGGAAAAGCCTACCGAAAATCACTTACATGCGGTTAAGGGAATCTTTCGATACCTATGAGGAACCATAAATATGGGTATGTGGTATCCGAAGGATTTTTGCATTGTTCTAATAGCTTTTGCAGATGCTGACCATGCGGGTTGCCAAGATACAAGAAAAAGTACGTTTGGAAGTATGCAACTGTTGGGAGAAAGATTAGTGAGTTGGTCGTCAAAGAAACAAAAGAGCATGGCCATATCTAGTACAGAAGTTGAATACATCGCCCTATCCGGATGTTGTGCTCAAATACTTTGGATGCGATCACAATTGACGGACTATGGCCTTTTTTTTCAACAAAATACCACTGTATTGTGATAATAAAAGTGTCATTGCTCTATGTTGCAACAACGTCCAACACTCTCGATCGAAGCATATCAACATCAGACATCACTTTATAAAAGAGCAAGTGGAAAAGGGGGTGGTTAAGCTTTTTATTGTCAAAACAGAGTATTAGCTGGCAGACATTTTCACCAAGCCTTTAGCACGAGAACGACTTGAATTTCTCATCAAAAAGCTTGGAATGCAAAGCATGTCTCCTAAGACTCTGAAAAAGCTGGCAAACGAAGAGGAAGAGTAATCGTTGTACTCTCGTCAAATATCCTCTGTATAATATGTATATAAGAAAATCATAAAAACCCAAAAAGATTTTTCATTTTATATAAATTTTTCAAAAAGAAAATATAAAAATATAAAACCTATAAAAGAAAATACAAAATTAAAAAATCAGAAAATATAAAAATATGGTGTTTATGACATGTCTTCTGAAATTCGATAACATTTACGGCCTTAGAAATGTCATTTAATAATGATACGAGGCTGTAAATGAAGTTCGAGCATAAGTTAAAAATGCTTTCAAAACATGTCATTTATGGCTTGCTATTATTTCTGATAGCAACCCGTTCTTCATCTTAAAGGCAATTATTTCGTTAAAAAGAAAACTTGACCTCTCAACAGGAATTAATTTTCTCGGGCATGGTCTACTTTATGACCATGCAAAGGCTTGTGTTTACTTTGCAACACAACCCGTGCTTCCTTTATTCAAATAAGCGTACGTGTCAGTACACTTATTTGTCAAAATAAGAGAAATCCTATTTTATGGTGTTGATTTTTGAAACAAAAATAATCATCTCAGTAATTCATCAGCAAATGATTTATCAAGGCATTTGACTACTCAAACAACGACTACAGCTCTTTAAATAGAAAACGAGTCATTGTTTGAGGGGGAGAAAATGTCAAATAATCTTCTTCAAAATCATCATTGTGATAAATGGAAAAAAATTAAACTATAACAGAATAATATTTATCAAGAAGTTAATTAATTTTAACTCATTTGTGCTTAATATGTTATGTGTTTATGCCTTTAAGGATTTGATAGCAACACTTAAGACTTAGTCTAGTTTAATAAACTTTTAGGGACTATTTGTGCCAATAGTAAAACTAGTATTAACCTTAGGAGAGTTATTAAAAGGAAATAGAAAGGGACATAAAGTTGAGGGGGTGAATGTGTCAAAACCTAAAGTTTAAACAACAAACACCCTCTACCTGTCTCTCTCTCTCTCACTTCAAACGAAACACTCCGAAACACCCTTTCCCTCTTTACAAATCATCACCCACAAGAACAATACCATCTCGTGATTGTTAATCTTCAAGGTAATCTAGAAATGTGTTTCTTATACCCTAAACGTTCTCTAATCAAAATGAATTGACCTATAACTCACTTTATTAGACCAAAAACCCTAAATCTTGATTTAGGGTTCTTCAAATCTAAAAGTGATGATTTTGTTAAATTGATAAGGGGGTTTTGATCTTTAAGGGGTATACAACACTCATTTGAAATAGTTTTTTAACAAAGCTAACATTTGAATGTGTTTATCTTAATTCTATGGGTCGAGAGTTAGGTATAAATGGGAAGAACACCAAAAAGTTCATGGGTTTATGTTTGTTTGTGTTATAATGTTCCTATGAGAGTAATAGAGTATGCTAAAACAAGATTAAACATCAAGACTTGACATTCTTGGGGTTTAAGTGCTTGATTGGGTCGAAAACTGCAAAAATTCAAATTCTTATGGTTAATTTTTGTTTATCTTGACTCATATGTTGTTTATGATAGCTATGGTTCCTATTGTGATTGATAATGATTCTTGAAATTTGAAATTTTTGATTTTGAAATTTAAGGCGAACTAAACAATCTTTTTAGACGAACTAAACATTTTTGGTTAAGGCGAACTAAACATTTTGTTAAGGCGAATTAAACAATTTTTTCTAGGCGAACTAAACATTTTGTTAAGGCGAATTAAAAAATTTTGTCTATGTGAACTAAACATTTTTGTTAAGGCGAACTAAACATTTTGTTAAGGAGAATTAAACAATTTTGGTAAGGCGAACTAAACATTTTGTAAAGGCAAACTAAACAATTTTGTGAAGGCGAACTAAACAATTTTGTGAAGGCGAACAAAACAGTTTCCTTAGGCGAACTAAACACAGTTCTCATATGGGAATTAAACAAGTTTGATCAAGCCAATTAAACGTGTTCAATTAGGCGAATTAAACATGTTTAAACTAGGCGAATTAAACATGGTACACTGGGCGAATTAAACATCTTCAATAGGCAAACTATACTTGTTTCATTAGGCAATCTATACATGTGATTCTAGGAAAATTATCCATGTATTAGGCAAGATATTCCTTAAATTATCTCTATGTTTGCCTTAGTATTCAATCTAGTTGCGTAGATGTCCAAAAGTTAGGTTGTCCTAACAAGTTGTCTATTTTGATTATTGTTCATCATCCTATGTAACTATTGCCAGCCTGTCAAAATGTGTTTAATCCTTATTCAATAATCACAACTTGCATCTACAAATCTATCAACATGAAACAAATTGTCATACAGTAATATATATATATATATATATATATATATATATATATATATATATATATATATATATATATATAAGGAAATATATCTTTCTGGAAATATTAAGAATATCACTATCGTGGTTGTTGATCATATGCATTAACCATGGATAACAACAAATTGCTCTGGACAATGCTTTGGTTGCTCCTGAGAAATAAGTCGAGATTGGCAAATACAACATGAGAATTGATCCTAAAAAGACTCAAAAGGAACCTACTTATCAAGTTGTTTTGGACGCTCTTGCTCTTACTACTTGTTATCCAGCCTTTCTTATCACTGCTAGTGTCCTAGTGATATACATGCAGCAATTCTTGGCCACCATCAAAAAGCATGATTCATCTTACTGATTCAAGATTGACAAGAAAAGGCTCTCTGTCGATATGGAAGTATTCAGAGATATTCTCCAGATCTGTCCTAGACTTCCAGATCAGGAATTTGATGAACCTCCTTCTGAAGAAGAAATTCTATCCTTCATTAAGGAACTTGACCACACTGGAAATATTAAGAATATTATTGTCGTGGTTGTTGATCATATGCATCAACCATGGATAACTTTTGCTTCAATCATCAACAAGTGTCTAAGTAGGAAGATTACAAGTCTTGACAAGATACGCCTTTCAAGAGCTCAAATTCTTTGGGGAATGTTTTACAAAAGGTACATTGACTATGTTGCCTAATACACTATAAAATATATGATATAATACCACAAGAGCAATTAAGAAAATTCCCTAAGGAAAATTCACTCTAAAAGATATATATATATATATATATATAATATATAATACGTATATTTAACCGGGAAGTATGATTACCCGGTTCGTTTCCCCAACGACTTGTTTGAAACCTTGCTTTAGCTGGGATTGTGATTTGAATGAGAGAAAAGATATTCTTGAGTTTCTATAACTACTAATTAAAAGTAACAATTAAAATGAACAATTAAAAGCTATTAAACACTTAAACAAATTAACGGAAGCAATTAAAAGCGACAAATAAGCAAATATACTAAATTTAACTCCTAAAAATGTAAACTAAATTTCTAAACCTAAATTAGGACAAAATAAAATTTTAAGAAAAAGAAAAACATTTTTTTGATTATTTTTGAATTTATTATGAATTTAAAACTATTTTAATCTAATTAAATCCTAAAAAATAGCAAATTAAGTCCTAAAAATTTAGAAAAATGATTTTTAAACTTAGAAAAGTCTAAAATAACATAAAAACTCAGAATCTGATGCCGCATTACTTATGAAGCTCAAATTTAAAGAGGGCCCTTAAAAGAAGCAAACGAGATAAAAACATTCATCAAGCATGTGGCTCAAGTAAGAGAGTTGATTCCGAATCATAGGTTCCTGATAAGCCAAAAGGTAAGTCAATTGACACAAGTGAAGGAACTGGTTTAAAACCAGGGGTTCCCGATGTGTCCACAGCTAATTCTTCTAAAAGCAAGAACAAATCTTGGGGTGATAGTAGTGATGAAGCCAATGAACAAGGTGATGATGAAGATGTTCCATAAAATGATGCGTGATCATAACAAGCTAATGAAGGAACAGACAGAAACTGATGAAATAAGAACATGAAACAAGACAAGATATGAGTACGTACATATCCTGAAGACTATTGTACCCACAACGATTAAACGAATGAATAAATACAAGTAAGGTAATGAGGACGAGTTTGAAAGAATCAATGAAGAACTATCTGGAGATGTCAACATTAATGTTTGAAAGATGCTGAGGCTGAATGACCACAGGAGAAAGTTAAAGAAGGATAACTAGAGATGTGTCTCGTAATCATATTAAATCAAGAGGTGCAGGTATCAAATCAAGGAGAATCTCAGGCAACACACAAAACTGAAGTTCCAATACCAAGTTCTTCTATCTCATCCGACTATGCTGCTAAATGTCTCAACTTTGATAACATTCCCTTGGTTGACACAAAAGTTGTATCTATGTTGGATGTTAATGTCCAACATGAAGCTCCATATACCTCACCTTTTCTCACCATCCTAGTGTCTGTAATCCTCGAACATACTACTGTTAATCCACCTGAAATAGTCATAACTGCTTCGTCAACAACTACTTCCTTCTCTTCTGACTTCACTCTTCCTTACGTTCAATAATAACACCAATCCCTACCCCAACACAACATTAACGTAACACTTCCAACCACTGATGTTCTTGACTCCGAAACCCTCTCTAGTATCCATCAAAGAATTACTGATTTGGAAAAGGATGTCAAAGAGCTCAAGACTATTGATCACTCTTCAGCACTCCTTTTAACCATTAAATTTGAAGTCCCAAATGCCGTCAAATAGTACATTGGAACAAGTTTGTATGATGCTCTCTATAAGGTGCTCAAGAAACACGATGCTGATATCATTAAGGAACACTCTGTTCCAGCTAAAATTGTAGAGAGACTTAGACAGCAATATGTACCTGAGAAAAGCACTAAAGACATCAAAAAATCAAGATGGAGCATGCAAGAAAGCATCAAGTGCCTAAAGAAACTATCACCTTATCTGATACCACCACACTTAGAGAATTTGATCAAAAAACAACATTGTTTCAAACAATGACAAACTCCAAGTCTTTCAACAAAAGTCCTAAACAAAGAGCTTTATATCATGTACTTATGGAGTCAATCCTTGAGGATGAAGATGCTATGGATGAAGGAGTTGCTGATAAATTAAAGAAAAGGAAACCAAATGATGCTGATAAAGATGAAGGCCCTTCTGCTGGATCAGACCGAGGGTTAAAGAGACGGAAAACAAGACAATACACTGAATCATCTAAGAAGGCCAAGTCAACTGAATCTTTCAAAGGCACTTCCAAATCTCAACCAAAATCTACTGAAAAGTCTGCACAAGCAGAGGAGACAGTGTTTGAGGCTGGAGATACTCAAGGGGAACAAAATCAAAGACAAGACAAGGTTAATACTAATGATCAACCCAATGTCAAGGCTGCTCCAAAGCATGACGGTATGTACTTAATTACATATACCTTTTACCTATAAAAACGTGCCTAAATGACCAAAAAACGAACATAAAATGCCAAAAATATGTGTGTTTTTTTATTTATGATGTGTAGGTAACGAATATTCACTAAAGGAGAAAAATCAAGCAAAACCGAACAAAACCGATCACGAAAACGAAAAGAGCATGAAAAGTCAAGTCAACAAGTCAAAAAGTCAAAGTCAAAAAGTCAACAAGTCAAAGACGAAGCCGAAAATGAAGAAATCTTAAATGGGCCAACCCGTACCCATTTAATGGGTCGGGTCAGCCCATTAAGGTATTTATACTAAGGCTTAATAAACCTTAAACCATTTAGGCCCATTTCTTAAAACAAGCCTAAAAGCCTAATTCCCACTTAACAGCCATTAGCCCACTACACCCTTTTAACCTTTCCATAGTTAGTCCTTAAGGACTAACACTGTTAGTCCTTAGGACTAACACCATTAACCCTTACACCTTAAAACCCTTTATACCCCACATCCTTTTACCCCCTAACCCTATTAAAAATAAATAAACAATACCCCTTGAAATCCCGCCATTACCCTCTCACTCTTCATCGCCCCTAAACCCCTCTATATAATGTTGTAATAATATTTGGTTACAAGTTCTAAATGATATAAATTAAATTATCTTAGGTCATGTGATTTTATATTTACTAATAAGTAAAAATCATATTTTTTACTAGTTTTTCCAGTAGCAGTTAAACATAAAAGCAATTAAATATAAAAAAGTTACTAGTAGTTAACATAAGATAATGTATATCTCTTAAATGTGTTAACAATGTTTATTTATAAGTTATAAGAGATATAGAGCAAACTATGTCACATCATGTGACGTTTATACCTAATAATTAGTGAAAATCATAATTTTTACTGATTTTTTAGTAGAAATTAAATATAATAAAATTATAGGTAATTAATATTAGATATTGTATCTTTATCAGATATTTTTTGGATATTTAAATATAGGTTGAAAGTGATATAGAGCAAAGTAATATAGCTCATGTGACTTTTATATTTAATAATAATTGAAAATCATACCTTTCACTGGTTTTCTAGTAGCAATTCAACATAAAAATGAATCAGCAATTAATATCAGATATTGCATCTCTATCTAATGTTTAAAGGATATTTATACACCTGTTGTAACTGTTATAGGGCAAGCTATGTCACATCATGTGACTTGTATATAAAACAATATGTAATAATTATACTTTTTACTGGTTTTCTAGTGGCAATAAAATATAAAAAATTATGAATAATTAATATCATATATTGTATCTATATCTGACGCTGTAAGAATTTTTAATTACAAGTTCTAAATGTTATAGAGAAAAATATTTCAAGTAATGTGAATATTTTATTTAATAATTATTGAAAATCATACTTCTTTACTATTTTTTCCATTAGCAATAAGATATAAAAAGATTGTTAATAATAAATATCTTTATTTGATGTTTAAGGATGTTTAATTATAAGTTCTAAGTGGTATATAGCACACTATGTCACATCATATGACTTATATATATTTAATAATAAGTTAAAATCTTAATATTTTTATTTGTCTTTTAAGTATAATTTAAATATAAAAAAATAACATTAGTAAATATGAGATATTGTATCTCTATATAGTGTTTTAATAATATTTGGTTACAAGGTCAAAATGATATAAATTAAATTATCTCAGGTAATACGATTTTATATTTACTAATAATTGAAAATCATACCTTCTACTAGTTTTTCCAGTAGCAATTAAATATAAAAAAGTTACTAGTAGTTAACATACGATAATGTAGATCTCTTGAATGTGTTAACAATGTTTATTTATTAGTTCTAAGTGATATAGAGCAAACTATGTCACATCATCCGATATTTTTTGGATATTTAAATATAGGCTATAAGTGATATAGAGCAATGGAATATAGGTCATGTGACTTTTATATTTAATAAAAAGTAAAAATCATACCTTTCACTGGTTTCTAGTAGCAATTAAACATAAAAAATTATCAGTAATTAATATCAGAAATTGTGTCTCTATCTAAAGTTTAAAGGATCTTTAAGTACCAGTTGTAAGTGATATAGGGCAAGCTATGTCACATCATGTGACTTTTACATAAAATAATTTGTAATAATTATATTTTTTACTGGTTTTCCAGCAGCAATAAAATATAAAATATTATCAATAATTAATGTCATATGTTGTATCTCTATCTGATGATGTAATAAATTTTAATTACATGTTTTAAATGTTATAGAGCAAAATATTTCACGTCATGTGAATTTTTTAATTAATAATTATTGAAAATCATATTTTTTACTATTTTTTCCATTAGCAATTAGATATAAAAAAATTGTTAATAATAAATATCTGATACCGTATCTTTATATGATGTTTAAGGATGTCTAATTATAAGTTCCAAGTGATATATAGCACACTATGTCACTTCATATGACTTATATATATTTAATAATAAGTTAAAATCATAATTTTTTACTTGTCTTTTAAGTATAATTTAATTATAAAAATATAACATTAGTAAATATGAGATATTGTATCTCTACATAATGTTTTAATAATATTTGGTTACAAGTTCTAAATGATATAAATCAAATTATCTCAGGTCATGCGATTTTATATTTACTAATAATTGAAAATTATACTTTCTACTAGTTTTTCTAGTAGCAATTAAATATAAAATCAATTAAATATAAAAAATTTACTAGTAGTTAACATAAGATAATGTATATCTCTTAAATGTGTAAACAATGTTTATTTATTAGTTCTAAGTGATATAGAGCAAACGATGTCGCATCATGTGACTTTTATACATAATAATTAGTGAAAATCATAATTTTTACTCGTTTTTCAGTAGAAATTAAATATAAAAAAATTATAGGTAATTAATATCAGATAGTGTATCTTTATCAGATTTTTTTTAGATATTTAAATATAGATTGTAAGTGATATAGAGCAAAGTAATATAGATCATGTGACTTTTATATTTAATAATAAGTGAAAATCATACTTTTCACTGGTTTTCAAGTAGCAATTAAACATAAAAAATTATCAGCAATTACTATCAGATATTGCATCTCTATCTAATGTTTAAAGGATGTTTAAGTACCTGTTGTAAGTGATATAGGGCAAGCTATGTCACATCATGTGACTTTTATATAAAATAATATGTAATAATTATACTTTTAATGGTTTTCCAGCAGCAAAAAAATATAAAAAGTTATCAATTATTAATATCATATATTGTATCTCTATCTGATGCTATAAGAAATTTTAATTACAAGTTCTAAATATTATAGAGCAAACCATTTCACGTCATGTAAATTTTTTATTTAATAATTATTGAAAATCATACTTTTTACTATTTTTTACATTAGCAATTAGATATAAGAAGTTGTTAATAATATATATCTCATACCGTATCTTTATATGATGTTTAAGGATATTTAATTATAAGTTTTAAGGGATATATAGCACATTATGTCACATCATATGACTTATATATATTTAATTATAAGTTAAAATCATACTTTTTTACTTGTTTTTTATGTATAATTTAAATAAAAAAATAACATTAGTAAATATCAGATATTGCATCTCTATATAATGTTTTAATAATATTTTGGTATAAGTTCTTAATGATATAAATCAAATTATCTCAGGTCATGCGATTTTATATTTACTAATAAGTGAAAATCATACTTTCTATAAGTTTTTTCAGTAGCAATTAAATATAAAAGCAATTAAATATAAAAAAGTTACTAGTAGTTAACATAAGATAATGCAGATCTCTTAAATGTGTTAACAATGTTTATTTATTAGTTTTAAGTGATATAGAGCAAACTATGTCACATCATGTGACTTTTATACCTAATAATTGATGAAAATCATACTTTTTGACTTGTTTTTTAGTAGAAATTAAATATAAAAAAGTTATAAGTAATTAATATCAGATATTATATCTTTATCAGATATTTTTTGGATATTTAAATATAGGTTTTAAGTGATATAGAGCAATGTAATATAGCTCATGTGACTTTTATATTTAATAATAAATAAAAATCATACCTTTCACTGGTTTCTAGTAGCAATTAAACATAAAATTATCAGTAATTAATATCAGATATTCCATCTCTATCTAATGTTTAAAGGAACTTTAAGTACCTGTTCTAACTGATATAGGGCAAGCTATGTCACATCATGTGACTTTAATATAAAATAATATGTAATAATTATACTTTTTACTGGTTTTCCAACAATAATAAAATATATAAAATTATCAATAATTAATATCATATATTGTATCTCTATCTGATGCCGTAAGAATTTTTAATTACAAGTTCTAAATGTTATAGAGCAAACTATTTTATGTCATGTGAATTTTTTATTTAATAATTATTAAAAATCATACTTTTTACTATTTTTTCCATTAGCAATTAGATATAAAAATTGTTAATAATAAATATCTGATACCGTATCTTTATATGATGTTTAAGGATGTTTAATTATAAGTTCTAAGTGGTATATAGCAAACTATGTCACATCATGTGACTTTTACACCTAATAATTGATGAAAATCATACTTTTTTACTTGTTTTTCAGTAGAAATTAAATATAAAAAAGTTATAAGTAATTAATATAAGATATTATATTAATTACCTATAATTTTTTTATATTTAATTTCTACTGAAAAACAAGTAAAAAGAGATTTTCATCAATTATTTGGTATAAAAGTCACTGATGGGACTTAGTTTGCTATATTACCACTTAGACTTATAATATTAAAAATCCTTAACATCATATATAGATACGGTATCAGATATTTATTATTAACAATTTTTATATCTAATTGCTAATGGAAAAAATAGTAAAAAGCTATGAGTTTTATTATTTAATTAAAAATTTTTAAAATAATAATTTTATTTTTTATTTCTAATTATATTTTTATTATTAATTTATTAAATATATTTAAATTAAATTTTATTTTTAAAAGGTGTTTTATTTTTTAAAAAAATTACACATGACATAAAATAGTTGCTCTTAACATTTTGACTTGTAATTAAAAATTCTTACAGCATCAGATAGAGATACAATATATGATATTACTTATTGATAATTTTTTATATTTTATTATTGCTGGAAAACCAATAAAAAGTATAATTATTACATATTATTTTATATAAAAGTCACATGATGTGACATAGCTTGCCCTATATCAGTTATAACAGGTACTTAAAGTTCCTTTAAACATTAGATAGAGATGGAATATCTGATATTAATTACTGATAATTTTATGTTTAATTGCTACTAGAAACCATTGAAAGGTATGATTTTTATTTATTATTAAATATAAAAGTCACATGAGCTATATTACATTGCTCTATATCACTTAAAACCTATATTTAAATATCCAAAAAATATCTGATAAAGATATAATATCTGATATTAATTACTTATAACTTTTTTATATTTAATTTCTATTGAAAAACAAGTCAAAAAGTATGATTTTCATCAATTATTAGGTATAAAAGTCACATGATGTGACATAGTTTCCTCTATATCACTTAAAACTAATAAATAAACATTATTAACACATTTAAGAGATCTGCATTATCTTATGTTAACTACTAGTAACTTTTTTATATTTAATTGCTTTTATATTTAATTGCTACTGAAAAAACTTATAGAAAGTATGATTTTCACTTATTAGTAAATATAAAATCGCATGACCTGAGATAATTTGATTTATATCATTTAGAACTTGTACCAAAATATTATTAAAACATTATATAGAGATACAATATCTCATATTTACTAATGTTATTTTTTATATTTAAATTATACTTAAAAAACAAGTAAAAAAGTATGATTTTAACTTATAATTAAATATATATAAGTCATATGATGTGACATAATGTGCTATATATCACTTAAAACTTATAACTAAATATCCTTAAACATCATATAAAGATACGGTATGAGATATATATTATTAACAAATTTTTATATCTAATTGCTAATGTAAAAAATAATAAAAATGTATGATTTTCAATAATTATTAAATAAAAAATTCACATGACGTGAAATGGTTTGCTCTATAACATTTAGAACTTGTAATTAAAATTTCTTAAAGCATCAGATAGAGATACAATATATGATATTAATAATTGATAATTTTTTATATTTTTTTGCTTCTGGAAAACCAGTAAAAAGTATAATTATTACATATTATTTTATATAAAAGTTACATGATGTGACATAGCTTGCCCTATATCACTTACAACAGGTACTTAAACATCCTTTAAACATTAGATAGAGATGCAATATCTAATATTAATTGCTGATAATTTATTGTTTAATTGCTACTAGAAAACCAGTGAAAGGTATGATTTTCACTTATTATTAAATATAAAAGTCACATGAGCTATATTACTTTGCTCTATATCACTTACAACCTATATTTAAATATCCAAAAAATATCTGATAAAGATACAATATCTGATATTAATTACCTATAATTTTATTATATTTAATTTCTACTGAAAAACCAGTAAAAATTATGATTTTCACTAATTATTAGGTATAAAAGTCACATGATGTGACATAGTTTGCTCTATATCACTTAGAACTAATAAATAAACATTGTTAACACATTTAAGAGATATACATTATCTTATGTTAACTACTAGTAACTTTTTATATTTAATTGCTTTTATGTTTAATTGCTACTGGAAAAACTAGTAGAAAGTATGATTTTCAATTATTAGTAAATATAAAATCGCATGACCTGAGATAATTTGATTTATATCATTTAGAACTTGTAACCAAATATTATTAAAACATTATATAGAGATACAATATCTCATATTTACTAATGTTATTTTTTATATTTAAATTATACTTAAAAGACAAGTAAAAAATTATGATTTATCTTATTTATTAAATATATATAAGGTCATATGAAGTGACATAGTGTGCTTATATCACTTGGAACTTATAATTAGACATCTTAAACATCATTTAAATTAATTCTGGTATCAGAATTTATTATTAAAATTATTTTGATATCTAATGCTATGGAAAAAAAAAAAATTAGTAAAAAATATGATTTTTCAATAATTATTAAATAAATAAATTACCATGACGTGAAATATTTTGCTCTATAACATTTAAAACATGTAATTAAAATTTATTACATCATCAGATAGAGATACAACATATGACATTAATTATTGATAATATTTTATATTTTATTGCTGCTGGAAAACCAGTAAAAAGTATAATTATTACATATTATTTTATGTAAAAGTCACATGATGTGACATGCATGCCCATATATCACTAGAAACTGGTACTTAAATAGATCTTTATCCTTAGATACGAGGACACATTTCTGATATTAATTACTGATAATTTTTTTGTTTTAATTGCTACTAGAAACCAGTGAAAGGTATGATTTTTACTTTTTATTAAATATAAAAGTCACATGACCTATATTACATTGCTCTATATCACTTATAGCCACTATTTATATCCAAAAATATCGGATTGATTGTTGGGGGGGAACATAGTTTGCTCTATATCACTTTTAATAATAAAATAAACATTGTTAACACATTCAAGAGATCTACATTATCGTATGTTAAACTATAGTAACTTTTGATATTTTATTGCTAGTGGAAAATAGTAGACGGTATGACTTTTCATATTAGTAAAATATAAAATCGTATTACCTGAGATAATTTAATTTGTATCATTTTGACTTGTAAACCCAAATATTATTAAAACACTATTATTAGAGATACAATATTCTCATATTTACTAATGTTATTTTTTTATTTAAATCTATACTTAAAAAGGACATGTAAAAAATATTATGATTTTATTCTTATTATTACTTATAATATTATGTCTTATATGTGAAATAGTTGTGCAATATACCACTTAGAACTTTTAAATTAAACATCCTTAAAACATCATATAAAGATACGATATCAAAATTTATTATTATAATTTATTTATATCATGGAAATATAGTAAAGAAGTATTATTTTCAATAATTATTAAATAAAAAATTCACATTACTTGAAATATTTTCCTCTATAACATTTAGAACTTGTAATTAAAAATTCTTACATCATTAGATAGAGATACAATATATGATATTAATTTTTTATAATTTTTTATATTTTATTGCCACTGGAAAACCAGTAAAAAGTATAATTATTACGTATTATTTTATATAAAAGTCACATGATGTGACATAGCTTGCCCTATATCACTTATAAATGGTACTTAAATATCCTTTAAACATTTGATAGAGATGCAATATTGTATTAATTGCTGATTAATTTTTATGTTTAATTGCTACTAGAAAACCAGTGAAAGGTATGATTTTCAATTATTATTACATATAAAAGTCACATGAGCTATATTACTTTACTTTATATCACTTTCAACTTATATTTAAATATCCAAAAAATATCTGATAAAGATACAATATCTGATATTGATTACCTATAATTTTATTATATTTAGTTTCTAGTAAAAAATTAGTATAAATCATGATTTTCACTAATTATAAGGTATTAAACGGTCACATGATCGTGACATAGTTTGTTCTATATCTCTTAAGAAATAATTAACTAGACATTATTAAACATTTAAGAGATTTACTACATTATCTTATGTTAATTACTAGTAACTCCTATTCCCACATCCAGGATTAACTCTATTCATCCTTCAACTTTAATTCTTGGAGATCCACAATGAGCAGTTCAAACAAGAAGTAAAGTGACTAAAAGTTCTGGAGCCCATGCTTTTGTAAGTTATATTCAAAAGCAAAGGAGAAATAATCATAAGGACTTCCATCATTATTTATTTGCTTGTTTCTTGTCTCAAAATGAACCTAAGAAGATCTCTAAAGCACTTGAAGATGAAAGTTGGGTTGATACTATGCAGGAAGAATTGTTGTAGTTCCAGATCTAGAAAGTTTGGATTCTTGTAGATTTGCCTTATGGGAAGAAGGCAATTGGAACAAAATAGGTTTATAGAAATAAGAAGGATGAGAGAGGAATTGTGGTCAGAAATAAAGCAAGGTTAGTTGCTCAGGGACATAGGCAAGAGAAAGGGATAGATTATGATGAGTTTTTTGCTCCTATGGCCAGGATTGAAGCCATTAGGATCTTTTTAGCCTTTGCCTCTTATATGGGCTTCATAGTTTATCAAATGGATGTGAAAAGTACCTTCCTTTATGGAAAAATTGATGAGGAGGTCTATGTGTCTCAACCACCAGGTTTTTAAGATCCTAAATATCCTCAGAAGGTCTACAAAGTAGTAAAAGCTCTCTATGGTTTTCACCATGCTCCTAGAGCCTGGTATGCTACTTTATCTACTTTCTTGTTAAAGAATGGATACAAACAAGGAACTATTGACAAGACTCTTTTTATTAAGAAGGACAAACATGATATCATATTAGTACAAGTTTATGTAGATGATATCATATTTGGTTCTACAAAGAAATCTTGGTGTGATGAATTTGAGGCATTAATGAAGACTAGATTTCAGATGAGTTCTATGGGAGAGCTCACCTTCTTTCTTGGATTACAAGTCAAACAGAAAGAAGATGGTATCTTTATAAGTCAGGATAAATATGTTGTAGAAATCCTGAAGAAGTTTAACTTTGTCAATGTCAAGACTGCTAGTACACCAATTGAGACCCAAAAGCCTTTAGTCAAGGATAAGGAAGCCAGTGATGTGGATGTACATCTTTATAGATCCATGATTGGTTCTTTAATGTACTTGACTACTTCTAGGCCTGATATTATGTTTGCAGTCTATGCTTGTTCTAGGTTTCAGGTCACTCCAAAGACCTCCCATCTAAGTGCTGTTAAGAGAATCTTTAGGTATCTAATGGGCAAACCCAAACGGGCCTTTGGTATCCTAGAGTGTCCTTATTTGACCTTGAAGCCTACTTAGATACTGATTATGCTGGAGAAAATCTTGACAGGAAATCCACAACAGGAGGTTGTCAATTTCTTGGCAAGAGACTTATTTCTTGGCAATGCAAAAAGCAAACAATTATGGCTACTTCTACTACAGAGGCAAAAGATGTTGTTGCTGCAAATTGTTGTGGGCAAGTTTTATGGATTCAAAATCAAATGTTAGACTATGGGTTCAATTTCATGAACACAAAGATCTACATTGATAATGAAAGTACAATATGCATTGTCAAGAATCCAGTATATCACTCCAATACAAAGCATATTGCCATTAGGCATCACTTCATATGAGATGCATATGAGAAGAAACTTATACAGGTGCTTAAAATCCACACTGATGATAATGTAGCTGATCTTATAACCAAGGCATTTGATGTTAGTAGGTTCTAGTTCTTGGTTGTTACTATTGGGTTGATCAATCCATAAGCTGCATTAGTTAAGGGGTGGCAATATGATTTGTTGTATAGTTTGTATGAAGTGTTCAGTGTGCATAAGCATTTTTAACCATCAGTGACAAATTTCAAGAAGTTAATTGGGTTTTCAAGAGTCATTAGGAAGAGATAAAGACGGTATAAAGTATTGTTGTTGCTAAACTTGTTCATTTTTTACTTGGCACAAGTTAGTACCGACAGTGCAAAGTTAGTACCGTTGGGCAAAGATAGTACCGCTATAGAGACGTTGAAGAAAATACCGCCAAGGGTACAAAGTGTAAATTGAAATGGTTTCATTGATTTTAGGTGTGCTAAACCTATATAAACCCATCTCAATTGCACTGTTCACTCACGTAATCACTCTCAAATACTTTCTTCCATACAAGCCCTAATCTCTCTCTCACCGACGATCACTACTTCAACCACAATAGCTGTTCTTGAATCGTGCCCTAAGCACAATATGGTCGCTTATTTAGAGAAGACTGAAGGGAATGCAGAGTTTCATGAAGTTATTGATTTTCTTGCACAAAGCTCCATTCATCATGCTCTCACTATAAGTCTAGTAGTCTCTACTACATTTGTTGAACAATTTTGGATGTCTGCTAAATCCAAAATAATCAACAATGTAAGGTACATTACTGCCAAAGTAGCTCGCAAGCCTGTGTTTATCTCTGAAGCATCAATAAGAAGTGACCTTCTTTTTTATGATGCTGATGGGATAGATTCTCTACCTAATCAGGCTATATTTGATGCTATACAGCTCATGGGTTATGAGGGGATTTAACTGTTCTAACATTTAACAAAGCTTTGTTTTCACCCCAATGGAGGTTTCTATTTCATACAATGAATCATTGTATTAGCTCAAAAAGCACCTCTTGGGATTAAATCCCCACTAACATTGCCACTGCTGTCATTTGTTTAACATCTAATCAGAAATATAACTTTTCTAAATTAGTTTTTGATGGTATGCTTAGACACTTAGATGCAAAGAAGAAGTTTGTAATGTATCCACGTTTTATTTCAATCTTTTTGGATAAACAGCTAGTGAATGTACCAGTACCTTTAGATCATTTTCCTGTAAATGCCTTGACAAGTAAAGTTTTCTCCTTTATGGTTAAAAAGGGTAAACATTTTTCAGGGAAAGTAACACCTTTATTTGCTTCAAGTGAAGCAAATGTTAAGCCTCAGTCTGACCCATCACCTAGACCTTCACCTACTCCTCATATTCTTGATTCTATACCAGAGGTTTCTGGTGGAAATCATGGAGGTCAGTCATCCAGTGATAAATCCCTTTCAGGGAATAAGGGTGACATGACACTCTAAAGTGTCTATGATCTTTGTATCTCTTTGTGTACACAGGTTATAGATCAAGCAAAGGAAATTAAACACTTGAAGGCACAGATTAAGAAGCTCAAAAAGCAAGCCAAACCTGTTATTACACACCACAGAGCTTGGATGAAGAGTGTATCCTTGAAGCAAAGGTTGGCAGGAAAGAAGACCTTGAAGGCAAACTGGATGCAAAAGGAGTCTGTATCCAAACAGGGGAGGAAGTCTGCCAAAGCTGAACCTTCAGTTCATACAAATCCATTATTTGATGAGCTTCCTGATGATACAATGGATTATATGGATACTAAAGATGCTCAAGATGTGGGGAGGACAAGAAATGGAGTGAATGCAGAAAAAGAGGGTACTAAAGAAAAAGTTAGTACTGAAGATGTAGTTAGTACTGACAAAGAAAAAGTTAGTACTGACAGATCAAAAGTTAGTACTGACAGATCAAAAGATAGTACCGACAAGGAGAAAGAAGGTACCGACAAGGAGAAAGAAGGTACCGACAAGGAAAAAGATAGTACCGTTAGCCTAGATGAAGGTACTGATGATCGAACTGAAGCAAGAAGTGCTACTCCAACCACTCCAACAACCACTCCAACAACTACTCCTACAATGTTTGGAGATGATGAAACTATTGCTCAGGTTCTTCTCAACATGAGCCAAGCCAAAGCAGTTTCAAGAGAAAAGGAGAAAGGAGTTGTGCTTAAAGGATGTGAAGAGATGGAGACCTTGGCCTACTTGTACTAGTAACTATGACTTTAAAGCCTCTTCCAAAGATTGATCCAAATAATAAAGGGAAAAAGAAAATTGAAGAGGAAGATGAGTCTAATACTGAATCTAAGGATATTCTTGAAACTAAAAAGAAGTTTAAGCAACTGGCTAGGGATGAAGAGCTGGCTAGAAAGTTGCAAGAGGAAGGGAAACAGAAGAAGAAAGAAAAAGATTGCTGAGGACAGGTAAGCCTACTAGATTGCCCTTTCAGATGAATATTGCTTTATTCAAGCAAGAATTAAGTCTGATAGACTTCTAGCCTCTAAGACTTTCAAGATGAGAGAGATAAGGAGAGCAGTTCACTGTTAGAGAAAGATCAAGTTTCCTTCATGATACAATTGCAGCTCAAAGAAGATTTCTTGCAGAACAAAGAGCTATTGCAATCAGAAACAAACCTCCTACAAGAACTCAGTTAAGGAATCAGATGATGACTTATTTAAAGCATGTTGGAAACAAGAAACACTCAGACTTGAAGAGCAAAACTTTTGAAGAAATACAAGCTTTGTATGAGAAAGTGAAGAGGTTTGATGAAAGTTTCACTGCTGTTGGTTCCACTGAGGATGAGAAAAGGATTAAGGAGATGAATGAAGGAGTAAAAGACACTGATCAAAAGAGATTAAAGGAAGAAGACACAGTACAGGTACCTGCTAAGGAAGAAGTGAAAGAGCAGGGTACAAAGAAGAGGAAATGGGGTCATATCAAAATGATTGCAAGGAAAAAGCCAAGAAAACAGTCAGATGTTGACAGTGATGATGAATATAGAAAATGCCTAAGGATTGTTGAATTTGAAGGTACCATAGATAGTGAGATAATGAAGAAGAAATCTATTATTGCTAGATTGGACAAGGTGTCATCACCAGATGGAGACTATCTTGTTATATACAGAGCCAATGGAAATTTCAGGGCATTCAACTATCTGATGGAGGTACTTCATATATTTGATAGGCAAGACTTATTTCACTTGTATGAATTGATAATGGAACAGTACTCAGAAATTACATTAGAAGGATTTGAGTTGATTCTTTGGGGAGACTTGAAGATAATGATGGAATCCTCAACTGAAGAAAATGATCAAAGTGATTTCTGGAGTAATCAACAAGATTGGAAGATCATCACTTGGAGATTGTATGAAGCTTGTGGAGTTTGCATTTTGGAGCTTGAAGATGGGATAGTCATTCATATGTTAGTTGAAAGAAGATATCCTCTTTCAAAGGATTTATTGCAAAGAATGCTTGATCTAGGATTGGAAGTTGAAAGAGAAAGTACTGTTGCCCTTGATTTGATAAGGTTTATTAAGAAACAGATTGATGAAGAGTGATGCTGTGAATGGAGTTGAGAAGGGTTTGAGTGTTGGCTAACCACCACACAACAAATGGTCATCAGTTCACCATGCTTAACAGGCATAAGAACTGGCTAGTCCATAAGCAAACGGCTTGTGGTAAAGACTTCTCAAATCTATTTATGGTTGACAATTTACCAAAAATTATAGGGTTTTAACTCACCTTGCTTCACGGTGAAGAGTTGGCTAGTCTAAGATCAAACAGTTCTTGGTAAAGACTACTCAAATCTGTTGATAGCTGATAGTTTGCTAAAAACTATATGGTTTATCAATGCACCATGTTATGGCAATGAAGCATTGGCTAGTCCAAAAGCAAATGGTATTTGGTAAAGACAAATCAATTCCGTTAATGGTTGACAGTTTACCAAAACTGTATGGTAATTAACTCACCATATTTTTGAAATAAAGAGTTAACTATCCCCGAGCAAACGGCTATTGGTAAAGGAACATCAAATCCGTTTATGGCTGGTAGTTTGCCAAAAACTACAAAGCCAACTTAGTTGGATTGTTGCTGAAAAGATGTTGCAGTGTTGCTGAAAAGACAAAGTTGCTGATAAAGATGGAAAGATTATTAAAGATCAAGATCAAGATGTGTTAAAGTGTTTGGATACATCCTCCAAGAACTTAAGAAGATTAACCTGAAGAAACATGAAGTTAAAAGAGTTCAACAATCATGTTTAGGGGAGGATTGTTGGGAATTATTCATTCCTGACTTAGTACCGTTAGTGATAATACTTAGTACCGATAGTTATAGTTAGTACTGACAGTACAAAGTGTTAAGTACTGATCAGATAGTTAGTACCGTTAGTAGAAAATAGTTAGTACCGTTTAAGAGATATGTATGAGATATTATAGGAAAAGATATGTATTATCTTTTATGCGTTTTGTAAGCCTGTTAGGGTTTATCCTTGGTCTATAAAAGGAACCCTCATGGCATAGTTAGAGATATCAGTTCAATATACATCTCATACAATCATATCTCATAGTTAGTAATCTGTAATCACTTTAACAGATTAATAGAAATCAAAGTTTAGTTTTTCATTGTTCTTCTTAATACTATTGTGTAGATTCCGCATATACAATTAGTATTCATAGTCAGTGTTTCTATATAGTCAATCTGTATTTATACAAGTTGGCTATCACCCTTAGCAGGCTGCAAAGATCTGTTCAGTTTGGGACTCACAAGTGGTATCAGAGCCTGTGAGAAACTCTGAGTAAGAAGAACAAAAACCAGTTATAAATCTCTATCTTACAAAACTAATCATGTCTGGTTCACAAGATGAAATTCCACCACCACCACCACCACCACCATCATCCGCGGCCATTCTTCATATCCTCAACCTCAAGCCCTCCAAATATTTTCCAAATTCATCGCCTGATTAACGGGAGGCCCTGAACTTCCGTACACCACGAGTCCTGAGGGAGTTTAGATTTTTCCGTGTTTAAGTCTTTTTAATGTACTCCCCCTCGCCTGAATCCACTGAACTGTTGGTAAATTTTTGGCGTTGGCTTTCTTCAGTAGTCTGGCCTCTTGTTCAAACCTCAGCCTTAGTTGGGAACCCATAAGCCCACTATTTGCAACACCAGGTTACATTTCTCCTGCTAAAAAAGTCAGTATTTGACAAGTGGCACAATTCAGAGAAGTACCTGTGCGGTACTTATGTGAATCTACGATGTCCTTGGCACATGTCCTTGGGTATCCAGTGCGGCAAATTGTTGGGTCATTGCCCCATTTGTGGCTGGTACATATCCCCAAGGTGACCCATCCATGATAGAAAAGAAGGTTGATATTCCTGTCTCTTGACTCTCCACAAGGTTTCTGGCCTTGGCCGCCTCGTGGTCCGAACACATGTTCGGCAGAGATATTACGGGGTCGTTTCCTCGAAGGACCTATGTTTCACAGTTGCAAGTGATTTATTAGTATAGATTACACTTGTGAATTACAACGAATAATAATTAAATAATGAAAACATTATGAGCGACAAACTTTACGACCATGTCTCACTCAGGCGGTGCGTCTGTGGTCTCCGCATAGGAGAGCGGATCTTAGTCACCTCACACTCTTAGCACTAAGAATGAGCCTCTAGTTTAATCAGGAAGTGAATGCAGGTGGTACCCACCTCTAATCATATTGAAGCCAAAGACTTCCCCCCGTGGGTACTCTATTCAGGGTGGGCGGCAACATGATCCTTTCTTAACACCTCGCCTCATCACTGGCCCTTTTACAACGCCTTTTGTTTACACGGGCCCCATAATAGCCACATCCTACTTAGCTCCGGAATGACGCCACGTGGGTCCATCGGGGTCCATCCTCTAATGAAATTATCAATCACGCGACACTGCATCCCGACATTGAACTCCCATAACCGTCACCCTCGGTAATTTATTGGGATGGGTTTTCATTTGCAAAATCCATCGGTGACTTCTCTATGGTAGACGGTGTCCCTGAGGATTCTGTTGCTGCGACCGGATCCTCCATGTCGATCACATGGCTTGCAGTGACAGTTAAGAGCGGCACCTCATGAGTAGCATGAGGACGGTTCAGTATTCACCTTGGTGGGATTTGGGCACTGATACGTACCAAATCATTTACTGCTATTAAAAAAAGAAGAACTGTAAGTAATATTTTCATGAAATATAATGAGACGTAAAAAATATTTGTACAGTCGACCACACACACCGGTTTATCATCATAGATAGATGTAGGTTACAGCATCGGCCGCACAAAAAGAATGCCCTCCGACTAAAAGCCCTACTCAGGCATAACTAGGGCTCTCGGTTGGGGGGGTTTTTGGATGGTGGTAACGCTGGTGTCCATAACGGTCATTTCCGCCGCAGAATAGGTATCCGTTGTTTGCATTCCATCCTTTATAGCGCTTGCCACGCCAGATCCTACGACGGTGGGAAATACTCCTTTTCCACCCATAAAAATTAGTTGTTCTTAGTTTTTTTAAGGAGTCCAGGGGTTTTGTATAACACTGTGGAGTGTTTTTCCTCGGTCATTTGCTAAACGACATCCACCCCTAGTTAAATGAAGGAATGTAGAAGACATGGAATAGAGGCAGTGCGAGACTTTTGTTCAGGACGTGACAGCTGATTTCAAAGTAACTCACCTTGGTTGTGCTTATCACTGACAATTGTGACAATGAATTTTGTAAATGACCAGAAATAATGAAGATAAATTATGATATGGGGATGCGAAAAATTTTGCAAACTCAAAAAACTTGTTGTACACACTGACTTTGCCCTCCAGAAAGTCCATGATCGTGTCCTCTGGACCAGGCAACTCCGGATGCAAGCCCTCTGGTATGCCGCACTCTGAGGTAAACTCTAGCAGATACACTTGGGAGATGGTTGATACGGCGTTCTCTAATTGTATTGTGTCCATGCCCATTTTTATTTAATTTTCGTAAAAGGGCGTGGTGTATTAACCTGCGGTGGAAAGATTCTGTGGGATTAGATGTGACGTTATTGCGCTGTATACGAGAAAAAAAGTTTTGATTTGAAAACTGTAGAAATGATTACACAGGATCCGTATTGGGCTATTATACTATGTCTCACAATCGTGCCTCATTGATGCATGCCAACGTGTCATCTACTAACTTTTTGGATGATTCGTATGAGAGGAATGTGAAGCAGTTGGGGGCCCACTTGTCCCATTACTCAGCCATTTTTCCCGCCGTTTCTTGATTCACAGGTCCTATTCTTATGATGTGGGGCCCCCACATGAATATGCACGGTTAGGGCTATTCAGAAAAGGTTTATGGAACTTGTATACTAGCAACCATGACCGCAGGGTCCGAAACCATGGCACATCTCTAGCCTGTGGGGACAGAATGACAAATAGTACGGACCGGCCCAGGTCCTTCAATACCAATATGGGCTTGTCGTAGCTTGCTAGTGTGCCTCACGGCCCAAACATCGTTTCTAAGTCCCAAGGTCTCATTGACCTGCACGGCACGGTAACTAGCGGTGGTCCGTGGCCGCGCGGTTTCTTCACAAGTTATCTTAAGAAAGGATTAACCTAATTAAAAAAAGAGATATGCATACTTAATTAAATCAGTTAGTATAATTCCATTCCTACTATATCGGTCCGTATCTTGGTCTCCGAAAGTTATGGAAACCCAATGGATTATTCAGCCTGTAGAAAGGAAAGCAATGTCATCAATACAGGTATCTGATAAACCCTAATTACACTCGATTATTCTCTCAAACCCATATACTTACTCTCACGCCAGAGTCTAATCGTAGGATCCACTCCCACGATAAGGTTAACGGTGTTTTGTTCCTTGTGCAAGGTCCTCCAAACAAGTTCACTTGGTACAAGAATAAGACACTTCATACCCGGATAACAGCCTATTTGGACCTAACAAGACCCCAACTTTTGTATCAATAATGCACGCTCGTACAAATCCTCATTCGCGTAAAACCAGCGGCTAATCATTAGGTGAGAGGGAAGTAAATTGTTGTTAAATAAAAATCAAGAAACAAATAGATTAAGACTAAGATACAAGTTGCTAGACACTTTTTTCTGACCGTTACCATGATAAAGACACAACTATTTACAACGTCTTGATCCTAGATCAAAAACAGCAACCTAAGTTGGCGTTCCCGTAATGGTCAACTTCCCAATCATCCTAAATTTTACATACTCTACAAGGTAAGCAACGATATCTTCCACTTTGTACAATATTATACATCGTCGATTTGTATCAATCAATAATCGATCCTTCGTGTAATTCCTTCGGTTCTTGCTTTGTGAAACGATTATCTTTAAACTTTCTTTCTCTCTCTTTTTGTTACAATTTTTTCTCATTTTTTCTCATTTTTTCTCATTTTTATTATTTTCTTTCATTTTAACTATATACGAAACTCGGAGTAGTTTCACAATCTTCACGATCATAATAATTCCGGATAATTCCTTCGATAGTTCCTTCGTTCTTCGGACTCATCATTAATTGTGACGGTAGTAAAATCACATAAGTTTTGACTATAATATACATTCCCATTTGCAATGTGCAAATTTCCAACCGCACCAAAGATAGAAAATGACACAAGACTCGAGAAATACAAACTTTACACTTTAACCAACTAGCAACTGTAAATTAAACTTAATCTAACAGGGTAGGTTAAGGTGTAAGGGTGTAACGAAACAAATAATTAGTGTAATTCCTAAAGGATTGATTCTACGGGTTGTTCTAGTAGATCTTCACTCTAAAGATGAGAGTGGAAAAGGGTTTAAACTGGAGGTTAACTAACCGGTGTAGTTAGTTAATAAGCAACATGTAAATGCGATTTGGGGTGTAAACCCTAAAATATTACCAATTTAAACAGTTACTCCAGTTAAATCCAAGACTCTATTGCGGTCTCGAATAGATATACCCAGGACCAGTCTAAGTTTCTAGAAGTCCCACTTACATCACCTGACAAATCACTCCATATTTGTAAAATTTGGGTAAACATTTGGAAACGGATAGGCTAAATTCTCACAATATCTAACAAGGGTTATTGTGTGCGGGTTATGTATCAAGTAATTTTCACAAAAGTATGCTTGAAAAACTTTTAAATTTGAGCATAGTTTAAGCATTTTAATGTGAAAAAATAGGACAAGTAAACATTCTAATTCCATCCCCCACTTGAATTATACAATGTCCTCGTTGTATAGATAAAATATTTAAAATACGAGAATTAAAAAGTATTAGAATGAGAAACTCCCCTGATATTTGCTTGGCAGATTCTTCAATTTGCGTTAATGAGCAAGATTGTGTGTTGAACAGCCGCCTTGAAGTTTCAAGACTCCAACACTTCAAGATCTCCAGATTTGTAAATTCTCCACCAATATTCGTCGATATTTCTTTCACGAGGTCCTGTATAAAATAGGAAAAACGTACATTCCTATCTTGGCATCTACGGTTAATTTAAACTAAACTAAATAAACAAAATACGGGTCAGTCTGGTAGATACGACGTATCAGGTTAATGAATAGGCCGTATTGACAGAACTGACAATAATGTTTTTAAATTGCAATAAAAAATAAAGACTGATAATGTTCAAACAATCAATACGCCGTATGGTATGGATCGAATACGCCGTATTGATGTTTGGGAAGACAGACTCGATAAAATTAAATAACAATCCGGGTTGTCTCCTGGGAAGAACTTTTGTTTACAGCGAAGTCTTTAAGTTAAACTTGTCTTCAGCTTCTTTTCTACTCGGCTCTAGCCACCATCCATCCTTCGTCCATTATCCGAAAGATTTCTTGGTAAGCTCGGCACGCCTCTTCTCTTGTGATTGTAAGATCGTCGTATTCGTCTTCTTTTACAGCAACATACTCTTCATCATTATTGAACGAATATTTGATCATCATATATCGCCTTATATCGAATATTTGATCATCATA
The DNA here is from genome assembly GCA_026074375.1 of Tanacetum coccineum. Classification (NCBI taxonomy): domain Eukaryota; kingdom Viridiplantae; phylum Streptophyta; class Magnoliopsida; order Asterales; family Asteraceae; genus Tanacetum; species Tanacetum coccineum. The sequence goes on from BQNB010085761.1 coordinate 27,453, forward strand.
TATCTCCTTATATTGCACACTGGTATCTCATATAATTCTTCTCTCTCATTATCTTCATGATTTATCTCATAAGCATCATCATAGTTTGTATATATGTCCCATCGTCTCATTTGTTTTTAACGTGACTCATCATCATCATTAATAAATCCTTCCATGATAGCTTTGTTTCTTAAAGCCTCATCTTTAAGTTCACTATCTTCCAAAGTCTCGTACCACTCGTAATCCTGATAATGGAGTTGGTTTCTAATAATGTAAGTTCCTGGTAAGTTTCCTCTATTACAATATCCATCATCCATCCAACTACATGTTGGCCATTCCAAACACCCAGTCTTCTAGTTGAAAGGCTTGCAAGTATGTTTAACTGGTATGGGTTTGGTCCAAACTCCAGCGTTAGTCCATGGCTTCTCATCTACCTATGGTACGTCCTTGTTGTATTCATAGATCCAATCATCCTTGTAATCTTCATAGGTTTTAAATCCCTCAATGTCCTTAGTAAGTAAGTTTGGATCAATTTGTAAAAGATAGTTAAATTCTTTGAATGTCTTGCACATAGGGGTTTCAAAATCAAATAAATTAGTGTCGATCCTAAAGACTTCAGCAACTTCATCCATATCATCAGAATATTCTTCATCTGTGAGCTCAACCTCATCATCTCCTCTGATCTAGTAAATCCATAATGCTTTAATAGTATAATGACCCATTGTCTTGTAGTTGAAATTTTTTGATCCCAACCATTCAGTAAATGAAACATCAAACGGATCATATCCCATGTCATCATCAGCTTCATGCTCTGAATCATCATCTATTTTCGAGTCACACGGGATATTAGCAACTTCAACATCCTATGTGAATAAATCATCATCCATTCTGCTTAATCGATTGACTTCATTGTTGAAAGCTTCAAGTGGTGTATCGCAAGTGAGCAAA